>CATIWK010155554.1:0-10292 GCA_949634005.1 Mallotus japonicus
AGAAATACCTAGGGGAGGTGAAAGGACATGTTCTAGAAGGGATAAAAAGGACAAAAGGCACGAATTACTTGGGGAGGAGGACACACAATATACACATGCTCTCACAAGAGGAATTATTAAGAAACAACACACAAGAGGAGAGAGAAGAAGAAGGAGAAAGAGGAGAAAAAGAAGCTGAAGGAGAGACCCATTTGAAGATTCAAGCTCCTTTGGATAATATTTTCTATCTCTTATCCTTATTCTTATCTCTTGTGTGTAATTTGAATATTGAATGTTGGTTTCAATAGCCATGTGTGGCTAAGTACTTTATGTTGTTAGGATTTTGGAAACCTATTTGATTTGAGTTCAATTAATATATTAGTTATTGTTCATTAAATGCATGTTGTGTTTATTGAGCTTTGTTGAGTATTGTATTGTGGCCAAATGCAATCCTTATTTGAATCCATGCAATGAGAGTTGGTGGAGTCAATAGACCCACAAACACTTGTTAGATCTTTCAATGACTTGAGAGAGCTTGTATAGATATAATCCTCTATAAGTTTGCTGAATGCCTTTCAATGATAGATCTAATCTTGTTTTATAATGATAATGAGAGTTTAGTATATGATGAGATTTGATTAATGCTTGTTAGTGAGATTAACCTTGCTCAAGAGAGATTGTTAATTAGGTTTTTGAAAACTTGATGTATGCATAAGAACTTGAACTAATATGTTACTTGGCTTAATGAAAATGTGGTATGCCATTTCTCCCAACAACATGCTTTCCATATTGATTGTTTCCTTGTTATTCTGATTTACAATAGACTTTAATTCATTCTTAGTTTAGTTGTTCATTTGTTCATATATTTGTTCAATCAGTCAACCATTTAATAGCTCTAAACATATACAATAGAGATTAATAGGTGCTTAGACCCTAATCCCTGTGGAGACGATATTCTACTTACTTCTATATTACTTGTTCGACCCGTGCACTTGCTGAATCAACCAACAGTGGTCATTTTTATCTTTTAAACCTTATTGCTATTCTTTGCTGGTCCATTTAGAAGCCAAGAAATAATACTTTATTTAATGGTTTAAAAGATGATCCTAAATTGGTTGCTGATCATTCTATGATATGGTGGTTGTCCATGGTCTCGACCTACTCCCTTAATTTTGTTTAGCAGCAATGTCATCTAACAGCCTCTCCGAACTGGACTACCCCTGCTCAAGTTATTCTAAAAATAAATTATGATGCTTCATTTAACTTACACAATTTCAGCAGCAGACTTAGTTTTGTTTGTAGAGATTCAGAGTGTCGAGTAATACATGTTAGCTCTCTCAATACTTATAGTCATTCTGCTCTCCAAGCATAATTAATGGCTATAAAGGAATGTTGCAAGTTCACCTCGCATTTTCCAGGTCAAAAATTCCAAATTGAATATGATTGCCAAGCAGCGATTCAAGACTGCATGTCTTCCACAGATGATGTCCCTTGGGAAGCAACTGTACTTGTTCATAAAATCAAGAATGCTCTAACTAGCAACTCTAATCTTAGTGCTCAGCATATTCCTAGATCTGCTAATAAAGTAGCAGATTGGTTGATAAAATATAAAGATTATGTTGTAATGTTAGATCAAGGATTTAATGTCCATCCTCAACTTCAACCACTGTTAATTGCATACCAATCTTGTATCCTCAATTGTTAATGATATTTCCTTCTTTATTGTTCGAAAAAAAAAAACAACAAGTTCCTTGGATACAATGTCCCAGAACACAGGATTAACATTAAAAATAGCATTAGAAAAAGAAAGAGATGAAACATGTTTTACAAGCCATTTAGCAAGTCAATTTGCTTCTCTGGGAGCATAGTGAAAATGTATGTTTGGATGAAAAGAGACATACTGATGAATTTATCAATTAAAACATTAACTTCCCAAAGCTTCTCTGCATTTAGAGCTTAGCACAGATTAATAGCGGTTAAGCACTTTGACTCTATAATAACTTGGCAATTTCAGAATGTTGAAGCAAAAACCACTGCCTCCTTAATAGTCTATATTTCTACTTGTAAGGGTGACAAAGAAATAAAAGTCTTTGAATATAGATGAACCACCATATCATGACAGTCCCTACAAATAAAAGCTACCGAACATTTATGAGATGGATGCGAGAAGGAAGCATTGTAGTTTATTTTCTGAGAGCCCTGAAGAGGAGCCTCCCACCTATTAGGAGCTCGAATACTGTCACTCCCCTCAATTCTTTAATTATCAGTGATGGTTGAATGACAATTCTCCTTGTTGAGATATTGAACTGCGCTTCACTAATAATTAATTCTTTTTATTGATTCATTTGTAGCAATTGTATTCCAGGAACACCACCACAGGAATAGCTTCGCTTTTAAAGGAATTTAAAGATTCTAAATAGACTTCCAAACTTCTATACTTTCTTCACTAGTACTCATATTAAGCCTGTCTTGAACATCACTTTTTATCTACTTTTTCAACAATTTATAAGCCGACTTGATAGAATACTGCCCATTCCTATCATAATGCCAAATGAATTTATCATCTCCAAATCCCACTTGAGCCTGAATTCCTCTGATGGCTTCTTGTTCTTGTAAAGAGAAAATTTAATTTAAAAGTCAGTGATTCCATTCCCCTGAATTTGTCATCAACAAATCCTTCACCAAGTACACCTCTAAGCCTTTAGGCTGCTGAGATATTATTCTAAAATTAAGAAGTGTCAGGACCCAAGGATTTAACCATATTCTAATATTTCTCCCGGATCGAACATGCCATCGACACCTTTTAAATAAGACATCCCTACCCTTCAAAATGCTCGCCCAAACCCATGACACCTTATTTCCTTATTTAGCATCAAAAAATAAGGAAGAAGGGAAGTAAATTCCTTTAAGAAGTTTTTCCCACAACATATCCAAATTCTGAATTAAGCGCCAACTCATTTTTTCAAGCATAGAAAGATTGAATAAATCCAATTCTTGAAAATCCAAACCCCCATTCTTATTTATGTCCATCAACACTTCCATTTAATCCAATGCATCTTCTTAGTGTCTAAGTCCTAGCTCTACCAAAATTGATGCATATATCTCTTAATCTGATTTATAAACAAGCAGGAATTTTGAGCACCAACATGACAAAAGAGGGGAGAGCCTGCAAGACCGCTTTCACCATCACTTCTCTGCCTGCTAGACTCAAAAATTTGGTCTTCCAAGACTGGATTTTATCACTAATTCTCTGCAATAAGAAACTAAATAAAGATTTTTTAGTTTGTCCCCAACCCACCAGTAAACCTAAATATTTAGAAGTATAGCGAGATTCAGCGACCCCAAAAGTGTCACAAATATATTTCCTGATATTCGAACTAGCACTTCTATTAAACATTAATTCATATTTTTCAAAATTAGCGCGTTGATTTGTAGCCTTCATATATTTGCTGAGCACCTCTTTAAGAGTTTGAACTTCCATTATTGAGGCTTCTCCGTAAAGCACTATATCATCAGCAAACAGGGAGTGGGTGATAATAGGGTAGTGTCTAGTGATTTTAAGGCCCTTAATTATGCCTTTTTATTGCTCATTAATAATTAGTCTTGATAAAATATTCAACAACTAGAATGAATAAGTAAGGGGAGATCAGGTCTCTTTGTTGCAAACCCTTCTTAAGATTAAAAGATCTTATTAAAGATCCATTTATTGAGATAGAAAATTTCACAGTTTGAACACATTGCATGACCAAACTGATCCACCTCTCATGGAAGCCAAATTCAGTTAAAATTTTTCACAAAGCTTCCCAACTAACACGGTCAAAAGCTTTTTCCATATCCAATTTCAAAGCAAAAAAAATCTTTTGCCCTTAAACCGAGTTCTCAAAACATGAACGAGTTCATGATTCATAACTATAATCTCTTAAATGTTTCTACCACTAACAAAACCCATTTGGTAAGGAGACATGAGATTAGGCAGCCACCTTTTCAATCTATTGGCAATTACCTTGAAAATAACCTTATAGATGAAATTACAACAACTTATAGGGCGATATTCATCAAAATTTTCTGGGTGTTTAATTTTTTTGTATTAGCATAGTATTAGTATTATTTATATTTGAAGGTAACCGACCTGTGCTAAAGAAGTTATTAACCAATTTTAGAATATCTTTTATAACATCCCAATGATTCTAATAACAATGCAAGGGAACTCATAAGGGCATGGTGATTTTAGTCTCCCTATACCAAACACCGCTACTTTAACTTCCTCTAGACTAACAATCTTCAACAAATTATTGTTCATCTCCTTTGTAACCAACCTTGGCAAGACATAAGTAAAATCTATTTCAAAATGTATAGGTTCCCATTTAATAATTTTCTCAAAATGTTCAACCGCCCTATCTTTAATTCTCGCTTCATCTGTGATCCAAGTATCAACAACCACTCTTATTCTCCATTGCTTCCTGTGAACTCAAACTTCAAAACACAGGTTAGTACTGCAATTTTTTTGAAATTGGAATTAAAAATAAGTCCGTAAACTTATAAGCCCTAAGACTCTTATAGGTTGTCTGCAAAGAATGTGAGTCGTAATGACCCTTATGAGTTGTTCGCAAAGAATATCTTCGGTTGATTGAAGAAGGACAGAGATCAAATCCTCATCTCATCACCTTTTTGAGATGGTTCCAAGAAATTTTAAAATGGAAATCATGGCTAGAAAATGAAGAATATACTCAACAAGTTTCTTCACCATAAGGATGTCATTCTATTATAAGCTTCCATAGGCCATTCTTGAAGATCAGAGATGAATACAAGATAGTTCCATGCTTCAACATATATGAGACATACGGATTCTTGATGGTTCACCATTTTATATATGATATTAATGATTCTTCTCAATGGAGAGATTTTCAGAGATTCATGTTTCAGAAGAATTGAGTAATTCCAAAAGAGATTTGGCCTAAAGCATATGAAGATGCACCATGGAAGATTTATCCTTCTGAATATGGATGAGGTCTCATTATAGATAAAGAATTTTAGTTAAAAGCCCAAAGTCCAAGAGCAAGCTCAAGCTCGGCACAAGGTCTTGCCCAAGGCCATTATATGATGGAACAAGATTTTGTAGAAACCATGGACAATTGTCGATCCAATGAGACCCATTGCAGGATATTCCCAAAATCCTAACTCAGATAGCAGCTACAACGGATATGAAGGACACATGTCCCCAAGTCACGAGCCCATAATAAAGTAGACTAGTCATAGTCTTCTTTTATTAATGGTCTGTCATATTCAAAAAGTATCTTTAAAATAAAGCAGAATATTATTGTACTATTTCACATTGGTTGCTTTTAATTTTGTCAAACAAAATAATTATCTAGTCCTGAATGTAATAGTACTAGCCAAGTGTCGTGTTCATAGCCAATAATAATCTTTATTATCCATTCCTGATTGGTTAATAGCTTATCAGGATATCTGTTGTAATGGTGCTCCTCATCACTATAAAAGGAGGTTACTACTTCGTTAAGAAGGCAAAGAACCACTTACAGACACTGCCTGGGAAATAAATGCCATGAGTTTCTAAATCTCTCTCTTCTTTCTCTGAAGGTTTAGTTTTTAAGAATAATAATCTTATCTCCATCAAGTTATTAAAGAGTATGCTCTGTACTTGCCTTATTTGAGGATCTTGTACAACAAAAATTTAATAACATAAAATGATCCTGTTTACCAACTTCATTAAGATTATAAGTTTTGTTATATAGTTTTTGGAAAAGCATAAAAAGGGGACAAGCTTGATTGGCCAGAAACTGGTAGTTGTGTGTTATAAGTATGGCTTATGCTGGTCCATGATATGCTTTATCTCTAATTATATTCCTGAAGCTTATAGTTTTAATGGATTAGGAACATTTTTTATTTTTTTCTCTTTTCTTTATATATATTTAAAATTTTAATATTTCATTCTCTTATTTTTACTAACATACTTTTTATATCTCTTAATATCTATAAATAAAAAATTAAAAATTAAAAATAATTGATAATTTTGATTTTCTTTTTATTTAAAATTTGTTAAGTGGAATTGGTAAATGGAATTTAATTTTTTAATTTTGAATTTTTAAAATAATTGATAATTTTGTTTTGATTTCTAGTAAAAATTAAAATAAATTATATTTTTAATTTTTCTCTATTTTCTAAGGTGAATATATGATTTAAATAGAACTAATTTACATATTCATAAATTAAAATGCCAAATTAAAAATTAAAAATTATAATGAAATTTCATAATTTTTCAAAATTTCATAATATATATATATATATATATATATATATATATATATATATATATATATATATATATATAAGCACCATTTGATCATAATTAAAATTTTGAATTGATGCAATTTAATTTTTAATTTATTTTCAAGTGTCCAAAATAACTACTACTAAATTATTATAAATGATTATTTAATTGTACCCATTAATGTAACTTTTTTTAATAAAATGGGATTTTTTTTCATAGAAATGAGGGGAAATTTTCACTTGATGAAAAAATCCTCGCTAATTAAGCTAAGAAAAACACAATGAAAAAAATAAAATAAAAATGAAAAGCCAAGTTAACTAAAAGAGCGACAATGATAATAAAATAAAATAACTATTGTCACAAAAAAAACGTTGCACAACCATTATGGGTGTAAAAGATGCCTAAAATTAGACCAATAACGGATGCTAATAGAGTTAGCCAAGAGGTCAGTAGTTGAGTAAGGGAAAGAAGGCATCAAAGCTTTCACCTAGCTAACTATGCAATTGGAAACCAGCTTTTGAACACAATGAAAAAAAGGAGAGGCCAAAGAGAAAACTACCTCATTACAATGAAACCAGACAGACCAACTAATAACAAAAAAAAAAAGAAGTCTAAAAATGCATTTGAATTTACCTCTTAGTTTGGATCTGACAAGTACGTTAGATGCTTAACTAAAAGAGTTTGTAACATCCCTATATCTAAAAGGCATGGTGGATTTGATTTGTATATAAGAGCCCTAGTAAGCTATTATTAGTATAAGCTTTTCCCCATTGCATTGGGTTACTAGTTTGTTGGACTAAGCTTTTATAGTCTTGATCTGTGTAAATCGATTAAGGACATGTCATGGATTGGTTAGAGGCTATAGTACTTATAATTGTGACCTTATAAATGGAATTAGTGCATTTGTGGGACTATATAGTACGTTAACAAGTTCAATAAATATCTAGTCTAGACTCCTCAGAGAAGCAATCTAGCTCAAATGAGACATAAACTAGTAGAATTGGACTAGTTTTCATAGCTATCAATGGTTGTAGTTCACCTTTGGCAAAAGAAATTAAATGACCTAGGGATCAAAACCTTTAAAGAGTTATACTAGTTTGGAGTACAGAAGAAAATTATGTAAGTAAAAAGAAGAGATATAGGGGGAAGACAATCATGGATCTAGCAACACTATGGAAGTTAATAGGATAGAGCAGCCTTAGCAATTCTTTAATCTTAGAAACAATTTTCTAAAATCCTTGAAAAGTTACTAGACTAAAACCTTATCCAATCTTTAGCATCTAACCAATATCAATCCTAACTGGTATTGTCACTATCATCAGATGATTAATAAGAATACCAATTGATGCATCCATTTTATATATGCCATTCAAGACCTTATTGATACTAGAAAAGTCATTAACCTTGAAGCCAAGAAATGAAAAACTTAGAAGAACCCCCTTTTAAATTACCCAAATGTATAACCATCAAACCTCTATGCCCTTATGACCAATATTGGCTTAATTGAAGAGCAGGTCATGGACTCTTTCATTAACCTAGAATTTACCAAAATTGAACTTGCTCAAGAGCTTAAGGAAGAAAAAGAAATAGGATTGCTAGGTCAATTATAGGGAAAATATGACTATTGGGTTCATAATTCTAAGCTAGATTCTCATAATGTGCCACTAAGTTCTATTATGCCTACCAAATGGAAAAATGAGGAAAAGGTTATTCATGTGTTGATTATAAATGCTCTAGACATTCGAGGCTCATCAAATGAAGAAAGTTTATAAAGAAAATATGGAGATAGAAGATTTTTAGACTAATTATGAGGGAAATAGAATGAATAGGATTTTCAAATCACTGAGAAAGAGAAAGCACAAATAAGCTCACTTATAGTGGAAGATTTTATAAACCTTTAAGAAAACTTGTTTAAAACTAGTTAAACTTATTATTAAAGAAACAAATGATAATGAGAAGGCGCTTAAGAAGGGACAAACAATTTAAGAGCAGTTAAAGAAATTAAAGACTAATGCTCACATATGGAGATGTTGATGAACTTTAAAGCTCATAGAGATATCTTAAATAATGCCTTGGAAGATGTGAGGATCTGCCACTAAAAGGGAGAAATTCACTATGAGGCATTGTTTATTTAGGAAGAAATCAAAGGGAAGTTAACTTATTGTGTTATGGTGGATAATGAGTCTACTATAAATGCATGCCCATTAAAGATACCATTAAATTTGGGGCTAACTACATCAAATTTGAAGACATTTATTATAATCATTAAGAAATATGATTATACAAGAAGTTTGGAAGTGAACTTTTAGGATTTTGTCAAAACTAGTCCTATAAGGATATGGCTAATCTACATATGAATAACTTTTTCTATATTTTTAGGAAGGCCTTAGTTCCATCTATCAAGGGGAGTGCCATCCACAGTGCATTAGAAGATTAAGTTCCTGCACAAAGGAAAAATAGTGACTATCTCAATTAAAACTGAAGTTAATATATCTACCTTAAAAATGTCTCTTAAAGAAATTCCTCTTAGCCTAAGTTTTAAAGTCTAAAGGATATATAAAGATTTAACAGACATGAAAGCGCATAATAAAGAAAAATGAGATTTCTCCTAGGGCTATGGTTGGGTAAGAACCAAAATGGGCAACTTGAATTTCCAGCTTTTAAGAGTCAAACTTCAAAAGATGGATTAAGGTATCAAAGTAAAAAAGATGTACCAAATAGTAAGAATGAAGAATAGCAATTGCAAGAAAAATTCGTGAAAGAAGGAACATGTTATCTATATCCTTTGGCTACTTAACTGATAATGTTGGCTGATAAGTAAGTTCTCAAGCTTGAGATATTCATCGAGTATTTCAATGCCTTCAAGAAGAAGAAATTAAGGATAGAGTAAGTGAAAGTTGTTACTAAAGAGCTGATCGATGTTAATTTTCTAAAACAACCAAAGACAAAGGCCACAATGAAAGCTACTATAGATTTAAAGTCTTTTGTTGAAAATTCTATGATATATGTCTTCTATAATGATTGTGATATAATGATTGGTGGTTTGTTTGAAATTGCTAATTTATTTTTCTCCAAGTTCAGTGCAATGAAGTATAATTTTACTTATTTATGAGATGTTTTTCCAAATGGTTATGCTAGTTATGATGATCATTTCATGCATACATTTGACATTAGTTCTATACAAATTGAATCATTTAATCTCAACATAATTGAGAATCTTAAAAACATCCTTATTGTATCTAACCTTATTATTGATAAGAGAGAAAAATTAAAAGAAATTATAATAGAAACACCGAAAGAATTTGCTTGGTCCTATGAGGATATGCCAAGAATAGATAGGGAGATTACAAAATATAGAAATCTAAACCCAATAAAATGAAAGAAAAAAGGCTAAGACTAGAATGGGCTTTACTAATAAAAGAAGAAGTTCTAAAACAATAAAAAGCCAAATATATAAAATTATTTGAAGTTATGAAATGGCTAGCTAACATAATACCAGTTTTAAAGAAAGATAGTAGAGTAAAAATGTGCATAGATTATAGGAATTTTAACAAAATCTGTCCGAAAGATGACTTTTCATTGCCACATATAGATACTCTCATAAATAGTCTAGTCTCTAGTACAATGTACTCTTTTGTGGAAGGGTTGGTTATTGGAATTTTGAAAGAAATGAAAATCATTTAAAAAAAAAAAACTTAGTTCAATATATATTATTTAACTCAATTTTGACATTTCATGCAATAGATTTTGAAAGAAATTAAAACCATATCATGCCACTAAGAATTAGTTCCAAACAAGGCTTATACAATTTTGAAAAAATAAAATTCTATAAAAGCAAGTTAAGAGAACACTATTACTGAGTTTGAGCAAAGTGAGATCGTCTAAGTTCAAAAGTTCAACGGTGCATTTCAAATTCAAAGGAACTTTTTATTCATCAATAATCAACTAACGAATTGTAATTTTTCTTCACAATAATGCAATTTAGGTTTTTCAAAAATTGGGAATTTAGGTTATGAAAAAAAAA
>CATIWK010155566.1:0-24691 GCA_949634005.1 Mallotus japonicus
AAAAAAACCAAATCCCAAGTGTTTCAATAGACAACACTTAAACCAATTCCTTTAGAAATAAATCTCACTTCCTTTCTAATCTATCCCAAGATTTAAGATGAAGTAGAAATTCTATTTCTAACACACAACCAACTATCACAAAAAGAATATTGATACAAAGAAAGAATGAAGCTTAGAGAATGCTTAGAGAGGTATTTGATAGGCTAAGAGTAATATCATTGTTGTAGTGGTTTATCACAACTCTAGAGCATATATTTATAGGCTAAGCTTCAAGAATATAGCTGTTGGAGCCAATAATTATATCCCCAACATTTTTATTTAAAAAATGTGGCCGTTTGAAATTTTGAATTTTTTGCTTATATCAAAATTTTCAACTCTGTGCAGATAAGATGACTTGTATGAATTTTTAGCCCATCAATATGGACGAATTAGCTCGTCCTGTCTTCATCAAAGTTGTAGAATTTTCTCTTAGATTTCCATAGAATTTTGAATCACCTTAATTCAACTTCTCCATCTCAAGATATTAATGAAATACTATGAGCTGTGCAATCTAAAATGTCAAACTACTGTTAAACAGCGGTGCATTGATTGAAGCCGTAATTGGCTACTGGAAATGTTTGAATTTTCCTACACTTTCTTCATAAAAGTTGTAGATATTTGTCTTATATTTCCATAGAATTTTGAATAACCTCATTTGGACTTCTGTAGCTCAAGATATTTCTGAAATACTAACAGCTGTGCAATTTAAAATGGCAGACTGTTGTCAGACAACTTTTTACAAGTTGAACTCGTGATAGTCTACTGGAAAAATTATAATTTGCCTATAATTTCTTCACAAGATTTTAGATATTTGACTTAGATTTCCATATCATTTTGAATGACCTCAATTGGACTTCTGTAGCTTAAGATATGTCTAAAATACTAAGAGCTGTGCAATCTAAAACGACAGCTGCATATGCTGACTTCAACTCAAGATTTGCATGCCCAAATGAACTTGGATTTTGACAAGTAAGCCTAATTCAGAAAGCTTAAGATGTCTACTTCAAATTTGAAGAAGATAACTTTCTTATTACTGGGCTCTAAGGATGTCAAAAGCCTTATTGAATCTCAGAGGTCGAACAAGCCCAGTATATTCATACTTCATTTTAACTTCCAATAGAGTCCTAACTTATACACACTTAAATAAAATTATTAGCAACTTAAATTGATTGTCAAAGATCAAAATTAGGATTTTAATCATGAAAATGGTCAACATATTGTGATCACGCCATTAGAGATAAAATATCTAACATAACTATGTCTGTTTCTCCAATTTTTGGGACGTGCCAAAAGACTGTTGGTGAATTTTTGCGAGTGTGCCAGAGGAGAAATTCCTGAAATAAAAACCTGACTTCTTTTAGATGGATTGCGGATTCACAAACGCCTTTACCATAGTTTGTTTGGATTTCAAGTAGATGAAATAAAAAAATTAATGATAAAAGGGCTTCTTTGAATAGCAAAAGGAAATTGCATTAATTTGAGATTGAACACAAGCTAAAAGATGATTAACAAGAGAGATTATTGTTGTAAACAAAAAATATTGTGCTAAAGATAAAATTTGCTGATAATTGATTTGGTGTCTAATGATTGTTGATGATGTTGATTATGCTGATTCGTTGCTGTTGATAGATGTTTGGTTGTGTATCTATGGTTTTCCCTTGCTTTTATAGACATTCTTACTTGCAAGCTACTTCTCCAAATTAATTCTCCAGCTCAAAAGTCTTCTATCCCTGGGGAAATAAATTCACGTAACTTTCCAAATGCAACTTTCTTCCCTAAGCTGTGTTCGAACAGTTGTCTCCATCTCTAGAACCTTCTGCCTTAGTCATTAAGTTGCACTGGTTATGGGCTGAGCTTTTTTTAATCTAATCCAAACTGGGCCAATAATTTAATGGGCTTCAACATATTTCAATAAAAAATTCAAATATGGCACAAACAATGCCCCCACATGTAATTAGTTTGGCTCAGCCCAATGCCAATTTACATGGATATATGTACCTAAAGCAAGGCTTTTTTTTTTTTTCATTTCCATCTTATTCTTTTTTCTTTCAAAAAAAAAAAAAACATTCTCTACACAAAAATTCCTCTCTTTCAAATTGCCACCAAATTCTTTTTTCAAAATTTAATTCCTTCACAAATTCACTTTACCCATAGCCTTCTCTCTCAAAAAATCATAACTCCCAAGTCAATTTCTTTACACATGTCATTTTCTTCCTCAAAATAACCATTCTCTACACTTCTTTAAGCTCTTTTTCAAATTGCCCATAATTTCTCTTTTAAATTTCAATTCTTCACAAAATTGACTTTACCCATAGCTTCAATCCTCTACATATCACAAAACCCAACTTAATTTCTTTCATTTTTTGAAGTTATTAAGTGCTTAAGGTAAAAAAAAAAAAATCTCTACAACCTTTTCTTTTTTACACTAAATATCTCTTAACCGTAATCTTTCTTCTCCAACTCTTTTCAATTTTCAAACACCCATTCAATTAATTGTTCATAATCCACCACTCTTCAAAATTTCACAACACCCATAACTCAAAAATTCCCAATTTAAATTTTCCCGAAACCTTTTCTTCCCTTTTTTTCCCTTTCTTATCTCTCTTTTTCTTCTTCTTCATCTCAGCCTACTCACGTCTTCAATCAAGTTTCTGCCTACTTCTCCACTAGACCACCGCAGGCCGCCACCTCACCGTTGCAAACAGCCTCCACCGAGTTGTAAGAGGCCGTGATTTACCTGTGCAAGCTAGCGAACAATGACCAGTAGCTCCAGGCCGTTCCATCTTCGTGAGCTACCGAGTTAATCATCGTCACCAAGCCACACCCAGCGGCTGCCTCTCTGTTGCGTACAGCGAGGCAGCAGTCTCGTCCTCCCTCGACAACAAATAGCATCTCGAAGCTGTTGTCACTCCTCCAAGCGGTACTCCGGTGACCCAAAGCTTTAATGTCAACCAAATAACATCCTAGGAAGGAAAAATAGCTCTATTTGTGTCCAAACCAACAGCTTCCCCAAAGTAATTGCCAGCACACAACAAGCCGCATTCTCGCTGCTCCGTCGTGTCAACCACTGGATTAGCAACCTTCACAACTCAATTGAGTAATTTTGAGCCACTTCCCCAAAGCAATTCCTAACTCAAAACATTTTTGGAAGAAGCAAAGGAGGTATTTTTATATTTCTTTGTGTATTTTGAATGGGTTTATGTCGTTAAGAATTACTCTTGAGATTAATTGCAATTTTGATGTGAATCTATGTGGTTTGTGACTTGGTAGCTTGGTATTGCCTTGTGGCCAATTTTGATGATGAAAATTGTGTCTTTTGTTCTTGAAGTAATGAATTTTTGCTTGGGAATATTGGGAATTTGTTGATCAAATTTTGGTTAGCCGAAAAATTCAAATGCTTTAATCGACATTACTCCAAGAACTTTGATTGGCATTTTGATGTCTTTGATTCTAGCAAAAAATTTATACATTAATTTCAATATTTTTTGGCCAAATTTATTTTGTAGAGGCCAATGCATTATTTGAATTTTTTCATTTTATTCTTGAGAAGATGAAAATTTGTTTGGGGATTTTGTGTTTGATGTTGATGCTTGAGCCGAAAAAAATTAATACTTTAAAAGCTTTAGTTGGCTCCTCCCCAATATTAGCTTGGCATTTTTGGCTTGATGGCTTGATACCCTTTATGCGTTTTTTTAGCCGAAAATTATATTTAGCATATTTCGGCTATCAAAAACCATTCAATAGCTTGGAATTGAGCATTTTTTATTTTGGCTGGTTGATGAATTTTGAGGAGACAACATGTATTTTTGTTTGCCAAAAACAAAAAATCACACATCATCATTAGATAAAACTCACAAAATTTGGATTGCTCTCGTGTTGATAATATTTGATAACCTTGGAGTGAATAGTTATAATCTTACTTGAAGGTTTTCATGATGTTCTTTTGCATTTGAGCTGAAGAACTAATCAATTCGTCACTTAACTTTACAAACCTTTACTGGGTTCACGTTTTACTCCTAACCCAAATTCTATTTTGGCAATCTTCATGCCAAAACAATTTTGACACCTCTTACTTGGATAAAAGTGTAAATCCAAGTATTTGACTAGCCGAAAATATATTTTGGCAATTTCCCCAAGTTTATTTGTGAATTGCTTGTAACAATAATGTGACCTTACTTGTGCATTGTATTAACCAAGTTCTTTTTAAACCAAAAAATCATTTTTGGTTTTTCATTGGTCATTCTATTCCAAGAAATTATAATTGGCATTTTTGGATAATTTGCTCTTTTAGCCGAAAAACTTGGTGCATTTAATTTATCTGCTTTTCTTTACTTTGAGTTTTGCCATTTTTTTGTTGGAGCTTTGTACCTTAATCATGACCAGATGCAAGCTTGGCTTGGGAATATATGTTTGATTTCAATATTTTAACCGAAAAGATTAAACTTGCAAACTTTAATCGGCTTTTAGCTCAAATTAATTTAGCACTTGGTTTGATAATCTTAACATTTATGCACTTGTTCTTCGCCTAGCCAAAATTTAATTTAATTTAAGCTTGTTTTAGCTTTGAAACCCATGAATTTTGGCAATTTGTGATTTGAACATGGGGCATATCTTTATTTTCCCAAAGCAAAAATTTATTCATGACCAATTTGATGTTTTGTTTTGATCACGCTTGGGTGAACTTAGAACAAATGGACATGTTTTGCCTTATTTAGCCAAAAATTTCAATTAGCCTAACTTGGCCAATTGTTATTTTAGTAACCTCAATTTAGTAGCCTTGAAAGTAAAAACATATGCTTTTCATAACACACAATCGAGCCCTAAATATTCTTTTACTGCTTTTGAATTTTATTAGTCCTCTATAAGGAGGGCCACTATTTGTTCAAAGCTTCTGTGTCTTAACCAAGTTATTTTAATAATGCCAAACTCAAACTTGGTTCTTTAAAAGCCATTTTAAATTTTGCTGAAATATAAAGGAATTTTCTCAGCTTTTTACCAAGTTAATTTGCAAAATTCTTGTGTATATGTTGAATGGAATTAAGCCTCTTTGAATTTTGTTTTAGCAAGAAATGCCAAAATGATGGTGGAAAGCCAATATTATTTTTGGCTTAAAAAGCCAAAAGTTTTCTAGTCTAGATGTAATTTTAGCTTCTAGAGCCAAAATAAAAATGCGCATTTTGCTTTAAACAATTAATTTTGGCAATTTTCTTTTTACCAAAATTTATCTCTATCTTGATTTTTTTTGGTGAATTTCATGGTGCCAAATTTCTTATGCCATGCTTATATTTTCCCTTTTAGCATCAATTTTATGGTATGTATTTTTTGCTTTAGATTGTTGCCAAAAATATTTTTTAGCAAAATTTGATGGGTTCAACCAACTCACTGACCATTTTTATTTATTTACTTCAAGTGCTTAGTGCTAACACATGGTTATTTCCTCATACCTTTTGAGCATCATCCTGCCAAGTCAATCTCTTTATATTGCAAATGATGGCCAAATTAAGATTGTCACAACTCTTGGCCCAACTAAATGCTTTATTTTAGTCATAAAGTTTGGCCTAAATGTTCATTTTCCAAGGCCTTTGTTGTTCATTTAGCCTCTTTAAAATGCAATTTCACCAGACTTAATATTTGCACAACATTCTATCAAACTTATATCTTTAAATTTCAAAATTTGCATTCTTAACATGGTTTGGCTAAGATTAAATAGACTTCTCTTGGCCTAAAATCTAACTAAAAACAGAGTTTTATTATGAATTCTCCTCATAATTTAATTTTCAAGCAAAATTAAGTTATTTTAGTCATTGAGGCCAAAATAACCTTGTCAAACTCACTCTTAGCTTGCACCTTTATTTAGGAAAGTTAGCCTTCCTTGCCCTAGGGAAATGGATCAAAACACATTACTGTTTCTTTTTGAAACACTTCTTCATATTGATTTAAGCAAAATTTTGCCAAAATTTCTTCTATTGTGGAATTTATTTATTTATTTCGGTTTTTATTAAACCGGATAAAGTGTTTCCTTAGATGGTTACATTTGTCCATCTTTCAAATTAATTCCCTTAGGGAAAGCGTGCTTTGCTCATTTTCTTTGCAAATTCTGCATGTTTCAAAATTTATAGCTTGGCAAAACTAGATATAGTATTCCAATTTTTGGAATAAGTTATCAAGCAATGCATTTTTATTTCTTTCAAAAATTAGCATGTGGTCTATGAAAACCACAAACACCCTATGCCTCAAATCACACTATGTCTTGGTCTGTGATTGTCTGTATATCATCATAAGGTTGATTTATTTATTTTAGTAGTAAAATGCCAAAATATTGCCTATTTTAATGACAAAAAATTTTATTTCCTGGCCAAATTAATTATTTACTTGGTCCTTTTTTTTTTTGTAATTTTCTTGCCTGGGAACTTGGGGAATTAAGCAACTTTTCTGCCATGAATTGCTATATGAACCTGCAAATTCACCTCCACTTGTTGTGCACCTTTGGGGATTTACCCAGATTCTTCAACTTTCTGCATCGCTGATCATAGCACACACACTACACAACCATGCACTATACAAATGCCTAATTTTCAGCTGTTATGTTGCTGAAATTTCATGAACGCGCTCACCTTTCACAACATTTATTTCACAAACTAAAGAAACATACTAGAGAAAAACAATAGTAATTAAAAACATATCAAAACTTGTAAAATTAAAACTTCTTTTATTAAAGATAATGGTTTATCAAGCCAATTTTCAAAAACCAAAAAACAAAATATTGCCATTAAATGGTAAATTCCTAGCTAGAGGCTAGTAACTTATTTTTTATTTTATCTTTCATTTTCCCACATAGTGGAATTATTTTCATCTCCACCTCATTTCACACTCTTTTTAGGCTTAACAGGAAGGTAATATTCAACCACTCGATTTAGCATTTTCGTATAGTCCCATGAAAAATAATCCCTTTTAAATCTTAGTATTTCAATTGAATCTACCATAAAGAAGACATTAAGAGATTTTTACTATTAACAAAAATTAGAAAAGCCATTTTTGCATCGATTGCCTCTCCTGATGATTTCTCTACTTTTAGGTTGATCCAACCTTGTAGCCTAAATTGTAACATTACTCCAATGCCCTTCTGTTTCTCCTAGGGAAGTTTCCCCTCGAGTGTTATGAATTTTAATGACATTTTTTTAGTCTCTTGCATATGAACTTCTTTTTATTAGAAAGTGGTCCTCTATAGCTTTAGGCATGAATTTGGCCTTGACACTAAGTTGGACCTTCTGTTCCTTCTGCCTATTTTTAGCTACCCTTCATCACTGTAACCTTCTCTCCTGAGTATAGGTTATTGGCTGGGGAAACTTTCTATTTTTCACCTAATGCCATTGTTTGCTTGGGGCAATAGGTGGTGACACCACAAATCTAGATTGTATAGGCCTTTCATCCTTCTTGTATTTGTGGTTATTTCTGAAGCAATTTTTAGTAGGTGGCCTTTTATCTAGTGCTAAAAATTTATTGTGAGGAACTAGCCTCTAATAATTTCTAAATCTGTTCGAATTCATGTTGAAAGGCTGAACCACCTCATTTTCCTCTATTTTCTTTGTTTTAGATCCACTAATGTTCTTGAATCCATATTGACAAAATTGGTTAATGCCATTGAGGAAAGTGAATTTTCCTCTATCAGCTTTGTCTCCTTTTCTACATTCAGGTTTATTCCCACCCTTGGGGGTTGAGGAGAAGGCAAATGGACTTGATGCATCGGCATTTGACCTTGACGAATTAGTGTTTGGCCTTGAGAAATTGATTGTTCCTCAAGTGAAATGTCACCTCCTGTATTTTGTTCTAGTCCTTGGGGAATTAGTTCTTGGCCTTGGAAAAATGGCACATAGGCTTAGGGAAAAGGCATCTGAGCTAGGGAATTTGGCATGTAGCCATGGGGAATTGGTTCTTCCTTATGAGAAGTATTGCCCTCTCGGCCTATTTCTTGATGAACAACCTTCTGGTTATGAATTTCAGATTGTGGACTTGAATTTGACTTGTTGTCATCATCATAAATCTTGACTCGTTTAACATTTGGTTTAGTAGCATATGAATGTTCAAATTTCTTTTGATGTTGAATCTCCACTTTTAATACAGATTTTGACTTTCCAGTTTAAAATTTTTTTTATTCATTCTAGTAAATGACATATTTATCCTTTGCATAATTTTATGTAAAGCATAGTTTATTTTTTGTACAGAGTCTTGGAAAGAATTGAGAGCACTAGTAGTATCAAATATCTTCAAATTTTGGCATGAATAGCCAAAAGGTGCCTCGGTCTAAGAGTGATCTTGAGACACCAAGCCTTTATTCATTTGTTTCCATAAACCACCTATTTTTACAGGTGAATTGTTGGTCCAACAACTAACTTCGAAAATTTCTTTTTCAAATCTATTCATCTTGTTGAAACATGTCCTACGGGGCATGCCAAAATTGTTTCTCCAACTTCTAAGGCATGCCAAAAGATTGTTGGTGAATTTTTGTAAGCGTGCCAGAGGAGAAATTCCTCTAAGAAAAACCTGACTTCTTTCAGGCGGATTGCGGATTTCCAAACGCCTCTACCATAATTTGTTTGGATTTTAAGCAAATTAAATAAAAATTAATAATAAAAGAGCTTCTTTGAACAGCAAAAGAAAATTGCATTAATTTGAGATTGAACACAAGCTAAAAGATTATTAATAAGAGAGAATATTGTTGTAAATAAAAAATGTTATGCTAAAGATAAAATTTGTTGTTAATTGATTTGGTGTCTAATGATTGTTAATAATTTTGATTATGCTAATTGGTTGTTGTTGATAGATGTTTGGTTGTGTAACTGTATTTTCCCTTGCTTTTATAGGCATTCTTACCTGCGGGCTACTTCTCCAAATTAATTCTCCAGCTTAAGAGTCTTCTATTCATGAAATAAATTCACGTAACTTCCCAAACGCAACCTTCTTCCCCAAGCTGTGTCTGAACAATTGTCTCCATCTCTAGTATCTTCTGCCTTAGTCATTAAGTTGCACTATTTATGGGCTAAGCTTTTTTTTTATCTAATCCAAACTAGGTTAATAATTTAATGGGCTTTAACATATTTTAATCAAAAGTTCCAATATGGCATAAACAACGTCTATGTCCAATGTGTCTTGACTTTCCATTGTATACATGACTATATGCTTTTGATAGTGTTGCTTTACTATCACAATGAATAAATATTGGTCCAACTGGCTTTGGCCATATAAGTATTTCATATAGCAAATCACATAGCCATTCTGTTTCTTTACTTGCGGAAGCTAATGCTATAAATTCATAAGCTATAGTGGAATCGGTTATGCATGTCTATTTCTTCAAACCCCAAGATATTGCACCACCTCCAAGCATAAACACCCATCCACTAGTGCTAGCTTGATCTTCACGATCTATAATCTAACTTGCATCTGAATATCCTGATAATACTGAAGGATAACCACTATAGTTTATGTCGTAACTCATAGTTTTCTTTAAGTACTTTAATATTCTATTGATAGCATGCCAATGCAAGTTACTTGGATTACTTATGCACCTACTTAGCTTTCCAACTGCAAAAGCTATATCAGGTCTAGTACATGTCATGACATACATAAGACAACCTATCACTTTGGCATATTGTAAATGTGATAGTGGTTCTCCCTCATTTTTTTTATTAACTTGATGCTGGGATCAAAGGAAGTAGAGGTGAGATTACAATTTGAATGATTGAACTTCTTAAGAACTTTCTCTATATAATAAGATTGAGTAAGAGTTATGTCATTCTTGTCTCTCAAGATCTTAATCTTAAGAATAACATTTGCCTCTCCCATGTCTGTCATGGCAAAATTGTTTGATAAGAAATTTTTGGTATCCTCAACTTGTTTCAAGTTTGTACCAAAAATTAACATTTCATCAACATGAAGACATATTATGATACCTTCATCACCAGAAAACTTGCTATAAACACATTTATCATATTGATTAACTTTAAAGCCATTAGTAAGTACGATTTGATCAAACTTGTGGTGCTTGTTTTAGTTCATATAAAGACTTAACCAATTTGCACACCTTTTCTTGTCCAAAATAATAAATCCCTCAAGTTGCTGCATATAAACCTTTCTTCCAAATCTCCATTTAAAAATGTTGTTTTCACATCCATTTGATGAATAACCATTTTATGGATGAAAGCTAATGCTACTAGCACTCTTATAGTAGCTATTTGAGCTACTAGAGAATATGTATCAAAATAGTTGATCCCTTGCTTTTATGTAAAGCCTTTTGCCACTAATCTAGCCTTAAATTTATTAATGGTTCCATTGACTTTCATTTTCTTTTTAAATATCCATTTGCATCCAATTGGTTTAGAACCGGGAGGGAGGTCAACCAATTTTCATGTTTTATTTTTCATTATTGAGTCCATCTTATCATTAAATGCTTCTTTCTAGAAAGCTACATCTTATGATTCATGGCTTCCTTAAATGTTCGAGGATCACTTTCTGTATTATAACAATATGGAATTTAATTGCTAACTGAGTCTCTTGTTCCTTCCACAAGATATACAAAGAATTCTTCTTAGTATCTTATTGGTTTCCTCTTTATTCTTTTGCTCCTTTGAAGTTCAATAACTTCTTGTTCATCATTGTCTATGATTTTCTTGCCTTTATCCAAGTTTAAACTATTTTGTTATGGAAATTTATCTTTAAGTCTAGGAATCGACTAAAACCTTCATTCATCAAATATGACATCTCTTGATTAAATAATTGTATTATTTGGTATTGAATCATTAGGTTCTATAACCAGAAATTTATATCCCTTGCTATTATGTGCATATCCTATAAAAATGCACTAAACTCCCCTTTCTTCCAACTTTTTCCGTTTGGGTTCGGGTACTTTTACTATAGCACGACATCCCTAAACTCTAAAATAATTCAAGTTTGATTTTCTTTTATTCCATAATTCATATCAGGTTGTATTGCCCTTATTATTAGGAACTCTATTTAAAATGTGACATGTTGTAAGCATTGCTTCATCCCGAAATCCTTGGCTTGATCAATCCATAATTAGACATTATGGCATTTACCATTTCAATTAGCACTCGATTTTTCCTTTCTGCTACACCATTTTGTTGTGGTATATATGAAGCAGTAATTTCATGAACTATCCCTGTGGCTCAAAATATGCAGGATTATAGTACTTTCCTCCCCTATCAGACCGTAGATATTTTATAAATGTCTCACAATGCAATGCAACTTCATTTTTGTACATTTTAAATTTGTCAATTACTTCATCTTTAGAATGTAGCAAATACATATAACAAAATCTGTCAAAATCATCAATAAATGTGAAAAAATATTTCTTTCCACCTAAAGAAGGAGTACCATGCATATCACACACATCACTATGTATTAAATCTAATACATTTGATGTTCTATCAATTTTTGGAAAAGTATCTCTAGGTATTTTTGTTAACATGCAAGTAGTGCATTTTTCATGGTTTTGATCAATATAAGGAATTAAATCAAGTTTAACCATGTCTCTAATTCTTTTAAAATTAACATGACCTAACCTATTATGCCATAAATAAGGAGAATCAACAATATAGGCAGAAACACTATTATTATTATTATTATTATTAATGTGCACATTAAGTTTAAACATACCATTACATAAATAACTCTTTCCCACAAATATGCCCCCTTTAGATAACACAAACTTGTTAGCCTCAAATACAAGTTTAAAACAAACTTGTTCAAAATGATACCTGAAACTAAGTTCTTTCTAACTTTTGGTACATAACACACATTTTTTAAAGTTAATTTCCTACCAGAAGTGAACTCTAGTTCTACATTACCAACACCTAAAACAGGTGCTGAAGTAGCATTTCCCATGTACAAAATAGTACCATTAACAACTTGCTACATATTCTTGAACAAAGCAATGTCCTTGCACACATGACGGGTTGCACCCGAATCTATCCACCAGCCCATATCATAATCTTCAAGAAGATTGATTTCAGAAATCATTACAACCAGATTTTCATTTGCAACATTAGAAGAAGATCCCTTATTATTCATCTTCTCTTGTTTCTTCTTGAAGTACCAACATTCGGACTTCTAATGCCCTTCTTTGCCACAAAAATAACAACTCTTTTTCTTTTTTTTTTTTAATTTTTGGGTATTGTTATTTTGAATTGACCTCTTGTTTGAAATTTTAAAAGGATGTCCTTCCACCACATGAACTTTAGATATGAGCAGAATGCTCTTTAGTCTCATCTTGAATTCGCATTTCCTCACGAATTTCTTATTCTACATGAAGGCTATTAGCAAGTTGCTCAAGAGAAATATCTTCTTTCTTGCGTTTTAAATTCCTCCTAAAATCTTTCCATGAAGGGGGTAATTTGTCAATAATATTAGACACAATAATAGACTCCTCTATATGCATATTATGTTGTGTAAAATTATTGAGAATTCTTTCTAACTCATGAAATTGTTCCATAACTAGCCTAGAATCATTCATTTTGTAATTATTAAAACGAGAGACAATGAATTTCTTACTTGTGGCATCCCCTTCCATGTACTTACTCTCCAATCTCTCCCATAGTTCTTTTGCAGTAGGCACATAGTTGTAGATATTAAAAGTGAATCACTCATTGCATTCAGAATGTGTCCTCTGTATATCTCATCATCAGTATCCCATTTTTGCATCTTCCTTGATTATGTAAGAGTCTCATTGTCTTTATCTTCCGGCCTTGGTGTGTTCAAAACATATACTACTTGTAGAAAAACTAATAGAAAACGCACTCTCTTTTGTCATCTCATAAAATTTCTACCATAAAAACGATCCAATTTTACTATACCGGTTGCTAATTCTTTAAGTGTTGCCATGGATGCAGATTTTTACAAGAGAAATGTTGCCTTTAGATTGTTAGAAAATTGTAACAAAGAATCTTGAAAAATTTGCTCCAAGGCATGTATGAATTCCACTTTCCTAAAGGCAATATTTATACTGTACAATTTGCCTCTAGGATACAATGAAGCTTGGTGTTTGTAATGGTATTTTATGCAAAATTGATTCACAATAAAAAGTTAATTCCTACAAAAAACTAACTTTCTATTTATGTAAGATGAATGAGCGGTTACAATTTGGTAATAGACATGTCTATTTGAATGAGTAGACATGTTTCTTGGCAATAGTCATGTCTTTTATTAAAAAGATGTGACTATTTTGAAAATGTATAACAGAAAATTTGGCAATTCTATTAATAATAGCAATTTGCATGTATAAATTGGAGGGTTCATTTTGCAGATATGGCATCTGAATTATGAGAGCTGCCCTGCCCCCTGCCGTGGTGCTTACTCCCTAGTTTTATTCTGGTGTCCTTTTATTTATTATTGGTATTGTGTTTGTTTAAATTGGCTATTTAGACTTGAGTTATGATCAACATGCATGCCAAATGCAATAAATAAGGTTTATGGAGCCGAAAAGTTATCTTCGGTGTTCAGTCGCAAAAAGAAAAATCATTATGATGTAATTATATACCTGGTTTATTTGATGATGATGATGGGGTTTCTGGTGATGGTAGTAAGTAGTAAAAGAGAGAGAGAGAGAGAGCAAATGCATCAAACATTCAATCTGCCTTAGTTAAGTTATTGCCAATAAAAGTTCAAAGTGTTTTAAGTGGGATTACAGACCAAATCCATCATAATCTTGTTTTCTCTACCTTCATGCATTCCCTTCCAAATGGCAACAATTCATATCGATGAAACCATGTAGCCTTTGAAGAATTTCTTTTTTGAATATTATAATCAAGATTTCAAACTGTTTCATCAATTATTTGCCTTTATGATTCAAATTAATTTGCTAAGAAATTTACAAAATAAAGAGAAAGAAAGGAACAAAAAATAACAAAACTTTTTTATTTTATTATATCTTCATTAAACATCTCTTCTCACAAGAGGCGCAATTTCACCTGCAGCTGGAGCAAGCATTTTGCTCTTATCTTTTTTACTGAATTTAGCTGTGGTTGTCAACTCTTCCTCAAAAGATACCCAATCGCCATCTTTACTGAATTTTTCCTCATCAGTATTATAATCATATCTTCGAGTTGATGCATACCGTTCTGGAAACCGGGACAGAAATGTGATGTCCCTGCTTGTCCATATGCGCTCCAAAGGCATATTCCCTTGCAGAACTTCAACTACCTGCATTGTTATTTATGAATTATGATGGTAATTCACTTCTTACTAAAATTTCTTTTGTTGATTCTATCATTCATTTAAGGCAAATGATCAAATTGAACCCTCAACTATACCCAAAAGTTGACATTGCACCTTAAAGTTTTTTTGGTCCTAATAGGAACTTTTTCTTCTAAAATTAAATTATAGTGGACCTTATCTTAAAAAACTCTTGCAATTAAGTCCTATACATCAAATAAAAATTTAATTTTAATGGTTAACTAATGAAAAATTATTTAAATTAATAAATAAAATTGATAATTTTTTTCTCAAAAATATATACCATCTAATTATAATTTTTTTAAAAAAATTTAAGCCGACATACTAATTTTTAATTAATATACTACATGTCATTAATTGCCATTTATAGTTACATGTTTTATATAATAATAATAATAATAATAATAATAATAATAATAATAATAATTGATAATAATTGATAATCATATATTCTTAACCATTCATTGTAAAAAAAAATTATGTGAAAGAATTATTTTATTCAAATAAAATTTTAAGAAATTTTATCATAAACAACTAACATATATTTATTATTATTTTTGAAAAATTACAGTAAAATCATTTCTGAAATAAAAAATATTTATATTTATTAAAACTATTCTGATCCAATAAAAATTACATTTTTTTTATTATCCAAAAATATTTTTTATTAGTCACTTATATTAATTATACATAAAAAATAAATAAGTTACCTGGCTCATTTTGGGGCGGTGCCGTGAAGGTTTGAAAACACAAGCTGCAGCGCAATAAATCATGCGTGTAGCTTCATTCTCATCATATTCTTGCTGCAGTTTGGGATCAATAAGAGCATCAATGTCCAAAGCTTGCTCCAGGTGCTCCTTTACCTGAACTTAGGGGGCGTTTGTTTAGTACAAAATAAGGGTGAGAATCGGAATCGTCAATAAGGGTGATAATCGAAATCAGAATAGACGATTTCGATTCCTAGCGTTTGATTGGCTATAATTAACATGAGAATGAGAATGAGAATGAGAATGTGATTCCTCCGTCAATGGGAATCACCATTTCCCTCTTCTTCTTAAGGAATGACTTTTGATTCCCTTGGAAATCAAGTCAATTCAATTATAAATTGGTTAAACTTTAAAATATTAACTTTTATTTTTTAAAATTTATAAATAAAACATACAAATTAATAAAAATATGCATTAAATGTTTGAATAAAAAATATTTATTAAAAGTACATATTTTTTATAATTTTTTTTAAAATTATAATAATATTTTTAAAAATAAATATTTTATAATACATCATTATAATATTACCTTTTAATATAAAAAATTATAATGTTAATTTTTAATATATAAAAAATAATTACAAAAATATTTTTTCATCCAAGAAATTTTAGTTGTCAAATGATATTTGATTCGTATTCCCATTACCATTCCCTAGTGAAATCAAACACTTTCTTCAAATTTTCATTCCCTTTCCTATTCCCATTCCCATTCCGATTCCGATTCTAGAGTACGAACCAAACGCCCCTTAGAAAGATATCAACCTTTTTTAAATTTATCAAAGAAATTTGACAAAAATCTACTTCCTTGAATTTTTTAAGAACCCTTACTTTAAAAAAAAAATATAAAATTCATCAATTTCATCCTAAATGATAAATTTATCGAAATCCAGAATTTTTTTTTGGAAATAATCCCTTAAACTAGAGATTCGTTGTTACATTCATAGATTTCTAATAACTTTTTTTTTTCAAACTAATTTTTAGCAGAAAAATCCCTTAAATAAGATAGGAAAAAACTAAACGTTAAATACTAGCAAAATACATATTATTATAAATTTGAACACCAATTTTTATCATTAATACATTTCAAGGTAGTTGTTTCATTTTGCCAACAAATAATGTCATTACTTGATGTCGTGAATTAATTTATTTTAAAATTGATATTTTATCTAAAAATTGATTGCCGATTTAAATATTAATAAGGGGTGTTTGATTTAGTTGATTAAAACAGCTAATAAAGGTTTTTTCTCAATAGCTAAATTTTAGATATTTGGTGAAATTCCAAAATCAGCAGCTGATAACTATTTTTATTTAAAACACCTATGAATTTTATCAGCTATATTTTGAAGTTTTTCCTAAGAGCTGATAGTTGATTCATATATATTTTTTATTTAAATTATTTTAACCTTATTAAAAATAACTAATAATAAATAACTCCATTTAAATTAAAATGCACGTAATTAATTTTTTATAATTCACAATAAAATAAATATAATTTTAAATTATAATTAATAATTAAATAATTATAATATTTATACCTATAACTATTTTAAAAATTATACAATAATATTTATATTTAAAATTAATTTTTAAATAACTTTTATTGATGATTTTAGGAATATATAAATCAAAGATAATATATTATTATTTATTCCTACATACTATTTTTAAATGACTTACATAACTAAAAAAAAATATAAAATTATATTTAAAAATATATTGTACCATTAACGGTCACTTAACACACTAATAACAACAACTAACAAAATTTTACCATTCATATTTATCAGCAATCATTTATCCACTATCAATTATTCACGACTAGGGGTGAGCACGGGTCGGGGAAATCCGGAGATTTAAAATCTCTGGAACCATACCATATTTCGGAGATTTTAAAGGTAAAATCTCTAGTACTAGTTTTTAATTTGAAAATCTCCATACCGGTACCGTCCCATTTTTCGAGATGGTTCGGTACTGGGATTCTGTTCTATCAGAACATATCGGTATGTTACGGTCCAAAATGGGAATTCAAAAATTTATGTAATAGACAAATTTATATTATTAATTAAAATTATATTTATTATCCACAAATAAACTAAAATTATATTTATTATCCACAAATTAAAACAATATTGTTTTGAGTAAAATATGTCATTTTGGTCATTATATGTATATATATATGTATATATATGTGTGTATATATACACACATAATAATAATAATAATTATTTACCTTATTACTTTTAAATAATATCAGTAAGATTAAATTACTTAATAATAATGATAATTAACAAGTTATTAAATATAATAATAGCAATATATTTTAATTAATAAGAATGTATCTTCTCTTATTTTTGTTTGTAAGGTAACTACTTATTGTTATTTGTTAATTGAATTATTTGAAACTATGCAATGTGAATTTTTTATATTTATATTTTAAGTTCAAATTGTAATGTAATAGACATTTCACATTTTTTACTTGTTAATTAAATAATAATAATAGTAGTTGTAGTAGTACTGGTACTAGTAGTAACAATGATAACAAAAAAATTAACAAAAATATTTGTTAACAATTTATTTGTTATATTTTAATTACAAAACATATTAATTTTTTATTATATATTATTATACATATGTGTATTACTTGATAATATAATTAAAAGTATATAATTAAATTACTACTTCCTACTATTTATTAATACCTATGTATTACTTATCAATTATATTCGGTTTTTGGTTCGGTACGGTTTCGGTATGGTTAGGTGCGGTTCTCGGTTTAGTTTTTTATAAATATCTAGTACCGTACCAAATTAGTCATAAAATTCAATTCGGTTCAGTTCAGGATTAAAATTATTCGGTTTGGTACGGTTTTAATATCTTTCGGTTTGATTCGATATTTTCTCCGTTCTGTGCTCAACCCTATTCACAACCACTATCAGCTATTAGTTGTTATAAATATCTGAACCAAATGGGTCCTAAATTTCACTATTTTGTAAGCCCGGAGCTAATTTTAAACTACAGAAGTTAAGATGTATATATATATATATATAAAAGGTGAAAGAACTAGACAATTAGTCCATAAAAAGAATTTTATGATAATTTTTATTGGATTTTGGAAATAGAGGGAGAAAATATTTAATATTGCTATATTTCATTTTAATTTTTTCATATAAATAATAGATAATTAAATATATTTAAATATTATTATTGTTTAATTAACGTACAAGAATTTAATGACGACTTGTTAATGTAGATTAATTTGATAATTTGTTCAGTTTTTATTGATTTAATATGTTATTTAAAAATTTATAAAGGGGAGAAAAAGGTATATGCAATGCAACTTTTTTTTTTTTTGAGAATAAATTTAGAATATTTCCTTCAACCATAAAATCGAGATTAATATTGTTTATACTGTACACGTAGAACAGCCTAAAAGAGAAAATGTGGCGTACCCAGATCATCAATGTGGTTTCGTCGTCCCCCAAACGCGCTATAGCTCTTTTGCCGGTAATCAACTCCATAAGCACCACACCCAAGGTATAGACGTCTGTCTTATCAGTGATCACGCCACTCATAACATATTCCGGATCCAAATAACTACACTTGGAGAAGGCGTAAATGAGAAGATCCCCATGACCATGAGCATTGAAGCAAATATAGGTAGGTGTATAATGAATGAACTATTGCTTGATGGCATCAAGTTGATGCAGTTCAAACAGAAACAAAAATTTGTAATAACTGATCGTTAGCAGTGTCATAAATTGATCAGTAAATGTCCTTATCAGTAGCCCAAATGGTAAAAAAAATATAGATATTCAAATGAAGAGAGTAGGATTCAGGATGCGTTCGGTTTAACTTTTTGAGGTAACTGATAAAGGTTTTTCCTCAATCAGCTACAATTTAGGTGTTTGATAAAATACCAAAATCAGCAGCTAAACCAAACAGATCCTCAAACTTCGTCGTCCTCATTACTCTGCCTTTATAGTGAGAATTAATCACTTCAACTACTTTAAAAAAGTAAATTGATAAGTAATACTCTTTAATCTAACATAAATTTTTCATTAATTTTTATATAATTTGATTTCATATTTATATTTTTAATAAACAATATTTTCATAATTATATAAGATATTTTTGGAATAAATTTTAAAAAATTAAATAATATTAAATTTGGCACGAAAGAGTCAAAGTTACATAACATTTTTTAGGTATATTCAGTTTATCTGGTTATTGTAGCTGATACTTATTACGTAGTTAATAGCTCATAGCTCATAGGCAATAGCTGATACAAGTAAATCATTTGGCAAAATTTTATAACTGCTACTACTAATATATCATATGACCATTATAATTTTTTTTAATGTAATTTAATATATCTTAGAATTTTTTAGTTATATAATTTATTTAAAAAGGTATATAATAATTATATATACACATATGTATATGTATAAATAAAATAAAAAATTATTAGATTAATTTTTATTTTATTATAATCATTGGTATATAAAATTTTAAATACAACCCGAGTAGATAATATATATTTTTTACTTTAAATTTAAGTAGAACTAACTATTCATTCAAATACACATGTCTATATCATAACAAAAGTGTGTGTATATATATATATATATATATATATATATATTATTAAAATAATATATCAATAATTATTATAATTGAATAAAAATTAATTTAACAATTTTTAGTTTTATTTGTATAAATATAAATATATGCATTGAAAAAAGACTCAATAAAATATAAGTAAAATTGCACTGTGCACTGTATTTGACCACAAACTTTCAAATTTATAGTGATTTTTTTAACTTTATAAAACACAGTCTTTTTTCTTTTCTTTTTATTTTTACGTTGTTTTCTTTATCTCTTCATTCTCTTCATTCAAATTTAATATGTTCATCTCTTCTCCCAGTCTCTTCATTTTTTCATTCTTCCACATCTCACTAACAATAGATTGTTCAAGAAAATTTTTTTACATGTCTTTCTTTAAAGAAAGCAAACCCCATAAAATTTTCAATTAGATTTTCATCTCATATTTTCAAACCTCCATTCCATCTTTTTTTTTTTTTTTTTTTATCTATTGGAAACCTACGATCTCATAAATCATCAAAACTTATAATGGGTAGGTGTTAGATTTTTTTTTTTGTTCTTAATATTTGGGTGGTTCTTGAATTCTCTTTTTTTTTCTTCTTCTTTATTTTTTTCTTATTTGTTGTTTCTTTATTTTATTTTATCCTTATTTTAAGATTTTTTTAGGTTATTATTGAGTTGTTGTTTTTGGTTGTTGAAGGGTTGTTGTGCAATTGTTTTGATATTGTTTGTTTTTTTCTTTTTACTGAACGGTTGTTGTTGGTTTGGTGTGGTTATTTTGTGAGTGTTTTGTAATTGTTGTTTGGTCATGTGGAGAGATTTTTGACTGATAGGGTCATTAATTTCAATGCTAGGAGGAATAAGATGGCTAATATCTGGAGACCAGGCCGAGTATTTGTATTAAAGAACTTGAAGAAAATCAATATGTTTTCCAATTTTGTCATCTTGTGGATTTACAAAGAGTTTTAGAAGGAGGTCCTTGGTCTTTTGACAATCATCTGTAACTTCTTCATCATTTGAAGCATGCTGAGTCTCCTTCAGATATTGAACTTTGTCATGTCTATATGTGGATTCATGTCTACCATATCTCCCTATTGGATTTATGTCAGAAGCTGCAGGTAAACAGCTAGTTGATTTCATTGGTCAATTTCTTGAATATTATGTTAATAATAACTCTAGTTTGTGGCATAATTACATGCGGCTGCGAGCTAGAGTTGTCATGAAAGGAGTTAATACTCCTCTTGCTCACCTTTTATGTGGATTTAATGTTGAACACCTGCGGCATGTATTTCTTGAATATCCTTTTGATAAAAGTTGTTGATCTTATGTTGATATCATTTTCCCTTCAATAAAATTTGATGACATACAAAACTAACTTCTCTATTGTTTAGAAGTTATTTCTACTGATTTGCTCCATCAGGCTGCTATGGTTTTGTGGTCTATATGGAATCAACTTAATAAATAGTTATGGGAACACAACTATCTTTCCTCAGTGCAAGCTGTTGATAGAGGTCTAGAAATCTTTAAAAGTTTGGTTTAATGCTAAATTGAAATGTCAGGCTTTATTTTTGTAACACCCGTACCCTAACTATAGGTACATTAGCAATCATTATGCATTACATTTACATACAATATATTGATTGAATTTAAGTATTAGTTAGTATATATCGATATAGTTTTAGAGGAAATGACTCAATTGGAGCAAATGATTGTCCAAAAATGAACAATTGAAAGCTTGATGTTTTATAGATAAAAAAGTCATTTCATTAAGGTCTTAAATGATTATTTTACAATAAAATCTATCCAAAATAGGGGCTGGAGCTTATAGAAAATTCGTGACTTAGCAGCCTAATTTGACCAAGGAAAAGAAAAGCAACTATACTTAAGAAAGAAAGGAAGAGAAAAAGGAGAGAACTTGAAGGGGTTGCTTGATTCTTCAAATTTGGGTGAGTTTTCAAGTGCAATTTGATGGTCTAAAACACTTTTCAGACCATTAATCATCTTTCCTAAGGATTTATTGATTTAATTGGTAAGTAATTTTAGTATTTTGGTTGAATTGATTTAGGGTTCTTAAGTTGCATATTTCGGGTCCAGAATTCTGGTTTTTCAGTCTCTGTAATTTGATCATATCTTGAGTTAGAAAGCTCAAAATTAAGTGTTATTTGATGATCTGGAAACTTTGAAGAGTTATCTAAAATGTTTCGTCTTTGAGCTCGATCTGAATCAGTCTCTATGTTAGGGTAATAAAAGAAAACATTTTATTGCTCAGTCTATCAGTTTCTTTGAGCTGATTGTAATTCGTTATCTATAATTATTTTTGTGGTTATCCAATTGATGTGAAATTTTTACCAAAATATTCTAGACATATAAATATACGATTGATTAAAATTTTAGCTCAAAATACCATTTCTATAAGTCCCAGTAATTTTTCAAAGTCATATATGAAAGCAACCATTTTGATTATGTGAACCAGGTTTACAAAGTTTATGAGTTAAAACTAGTCTAGATACTTTTGGCATATCTTGATCTAGAAAACTCCAAATTGAGTTTGGTTTGATTCTAAGAAAACTTGAAAGAGTTATCTAAAGGTTTTTAGTTTTGATCAAGAGCTAATTATGCCTGAATAGTGGTCTAACAGACATGTACTTTTTATTGCTCAATCTGTCTTTGTAATTGAGCTGTTTGTATTACGATTTTTATAATTTAATTTGTGGTTATATAATGGAAGTGAAATTTTTATTGAAGGTACTAGACAATATATATATATATATATATATATATAATTCAATTTAAAATTTGAGTTTGAAATTCATTTTCTACAGTTCAAAGCAATTTTTCTAATTTAGGCCTTAAAACAACATTTTTAGAATAAATGGAGTTGATTTGTAGAATTAGATTAATTTGCCTATTTTGCATATTGTTTGGGGCTGAATAATTAGATCAGTCTATGGGATTGTTATATTGATGATTTATAAATAAATTTCATGATTTAGGTGCTGGAAAAGGCAAGGAAAGTGAAGGTGAAAATTAAGCAATTCGGTAAACTGATTGTGTGTGTTTGTGGACTGTTTTGGTGAGTAGATGTTCAAGCCCTTAAAATATCTTTATTTTAGCAATGAAATGAACTTCTAATGTTGTTTTTATAGAATTGAAATTGTTATATTTAAATTATTTCAATTCAGCTTATTTACCTCATGAATTACTAGTTATGATACAAGCTTTGAAACAATTATGGTTTCAAGTTCACAAGCGAAGTGTGTTACTACTCTATGTTTTTATTAGGTAATATGATTTGAAATTATTTTGGATACTCAATGATTTAAATAAGGTTATAATCAACTTGATTTTATTCCTTTGAATTATCATGAGAAGTGGTTTGATCCTGAATACTCTATTGAATAATATATATGATGGAATTGTTCTGATTATTTATTTGATGAAAATGGTATTTGGTTTTGTGTATTACCACCCTATATGAGATGTGTGAATGTACTGAGGTGATATATGCACATTTGAGATTTTTGATGGTTGTTATTGCGCAATAAACAATAGGAAACTTGATTGAAGGATGGTGAAGGGAGAAGGGTCGTTCCGTGCTAATATAGTCGAAGGGTTAACCTTCAAGTGCGCATTGAGAGTGAATTTGTGATGGCCTGTACGTTATGGTCGGGTTGTGATGTTTGCTACATGGTTGGTTAATATACATGGAACTTTATATCGATATTATAAAAGCATGTGTTTGACTTGGCTGAGTTCGCATAAGTTTGAAAGCAAGTATTGATTTAATGTTTTAAGTGAATGATATTTTGATTGAAAGGATGTATTGATGTTTGCAAAGGCATGTGTTTTAATTGATTAAGCTTTGAATATGTTTGAAAGCAAGATTGGATTTGATGTTTTAAATGATTTATAATTTGGTTATGAATACTCTAGTATTTTGGATTTAAGGTGTTTATTAAGTTTAATTAAGATAAATTGTTTTATGCTTGTAATATCTATTCCCTAAGTATTTCTGCATTCATTTTTCTCTGTTTTCAAAATCTTTCCAAATAGCAGGGCTTGATAGTGGACCCATGACCCAAGGGTGTTGTATAGGTAGATTATTAAGGTTAGCCTAACAAATTTGCTATGGTGTTGCTCTCATTTTAGTGGCCATAATATTGTATATTTTAAGTTTATAACTTTTATGGACATGTTATTATAGAATGTATATTAAATTATTTTTAATTTAATGTTTACTATTATTTCAATGTGGACTTGAGTTATGTCTATATAAATCTTTATACTTAAACCAATGATAAGTATTAAGTTTATTTAATTTTATTAAAGATGATTTGAAGAGTGTAGAAGAGCAAGCTTTAGTGTCCATCTCGAGTTATGTGAGATGAGATGAGATACTAACCGTCTACCTTGTGCTGCGTGAGACGAGGTGTGACAAAACTAAACACGAGTGAGAACACACCCGTGTTCCGAAACATGTTTTTTTTAAGTTTAAGTTTTTTGACAAAATTCCACACGATCTACCACATAGTCGTGTAAATGACCGTATATGCATCCTCGCAAATTTCACATCCAAACGGTTGATTACATGGACATGTTAATGACTGCTACATTCAACATTGAATACACCTGTTGGATACACGGTCATCAACATGACCGTGTATCGTGCAAGTGACAGCAAAATTTGTCACACCCGTTCTATAAATCGAGATTTAGGGTTTAAAAAAAATTATAAGTATTATGCTGCAATCTCAATTGTTGATTCTAAGAATAAAATATATAACATAATTGAATAAAATATATAACCGCACCTCGTATATGTTGATGGTAAGAATAAAATATATAACGGAAGTGAATGAAACACCTTGTAGATATACAGCAAGTATGATGAGACTTTTGAAAACAAATAATAAACATCAAACTTAAATCAAACGAAACCACCCAAAGTTTATTAATCAAAAACCTAAAAACAATAGAAAATTATTAAATGAAGATAGGAATGATAATTATAGATATATTTGCTTTCCAAAATAGTACAA
>CATIWK010155629.1:0-10983 GCA_949634005.1 Mallotus japonicus
AGCTTAAGGTTGTTCATTCCACATGCATTTTCTTTTTACATTTCTGCATATGATTTCTTAAGACCAACAACATCCTTTCAGGTGGGCAATAAGAACTGTAGCACTCTACCAACCAAGAAAAAATGATAATTGTTTAGGCAAAGCTTTATTGATATTACAAAAATCTCTTCATTTTTAATTTCCTTGTTTAGTTTGTTCATTACTTGCATTCCAATTATCAATTTATAAAATTCTTACTGCATTTAGCCTCTATTTTTTTTAAAGATGGATTAATTCTTGATATTACAATAAAATTATAATTTTATTAATCTGATTATTTGTAAAATCAACGGTTCAACATCACTGACTTAAAATTTATAAGTAAAATTACAAAATATTAATTTCTAGTGATAGTGAAAGTTTTTTTATCTGCAGTATCGGTATTCATAATTTGTTAAATTCTAATTAATCCGGTTTGATTCATGTTGGACTATAAATTAACATAATTACATATACTTAATTAAGGGACAGCAGACATGTTAATTAGAGTTTACTTTCAATTAAATATTGAACTTTTATGCAAACAACTTTAAAAGACTGGTAAAGAGGAAGAATATATATTTTTTTATTTGAAGAAAAAAAAGATGGAATAAAAAAAACCTGAAGGAAAGAAAATCATCAGGCAAAAGAAAATCAGAGAGATTGAGGAGTGGGGCCCAATAAAACAAGAATCAGAGTAACAACCCTCCCTTTCTGTGACCAAAAAGGAAAATCCTCACATATGGCATGCAATATTTGCAGTTTCCTATCTTTCGATTCAATTCTCTTCTTTTTTGATTAAAGAAACTGATCCCTCATCTGGGTTTTCAATTCTTGAAGAATTGATAGTACTGTAAGCCACTTTTTCTTGCTATATTCGGTTTTTTTTTGTTTTTCTTTTATCTGTTCTTGCACCATTAATCAATTTGTTGTTCTTGTTTTACTGTTTTTAGTGAATTATAGGGGAGACAAGAGCAGCCATAGCTAGCTAGAGATCCAAAAGATGTATGAAGAGACTGGTTGTTTTGATCCCAACTCTATGGTTGAAGGACCAGATCATGATGGACTTTGCCAAGTTTTACAAACTCCTCCACCACCACAACCACTCATGGCAGGTAGCACAACAAATAGCCATAATAGCAGCTATGAGGAGAATCTCAAGCTTTCAACTGATCAAGAACTCTCTTACCACCATATCAATAATCATCATCACCACCAAGAAGATGATGCTTCTGCTTCTGCTTCTGCTGCTGCTGCTATGGAAATCCAACTTCAAAATCAGCAAATGGGTTTTAATACCCATTTGATGCATGACTCTTCAAATCAAGTTTTGGCCTTTAATTCATCAACTTCTTTGCAAGATGCTTCCTTCGCTCAAACACCTGACCTTCTCAATCTTTTTCACTTACCCAGATGCTCAGCTTCTTCTATGCTGCCAAATTCTTCCATTTCTTTCACAAACCCTAATCATTCAGCTCCTTTAGGCTTTGTCGGTGACCTTCCAATGGCAGATACAGCTTCTGCTTCCTCTATGCTTTATGACCCACTTTTCCACTTGAATCTTCCTCCACAGCCTCCTTTATTTAGAGAACTGTTTCAATCTTTGCCACCACATGGCTACTCTTTGCCTTGCTCAAGAGGTAGTTCTTTGTTTGGTGGTGGTGGTGGTGGTGGAGATGACCATGTTGAGGGAAGTGGAGGTGGAGGTGGAGGTGGAGGGATGTACCAAGATGGTGATGGAGAGCAGCAGTTTGATAACGGTGTACTTGACTTCACATGGGATATGACTTGTTTGGGTAAAGGGAGAGATGCTGGTAAGATGACTAAACATTTTGCTACTGAGCGCCAAAGGAGACAACACCTTAATGATAAGTACCAAGCTTTGAGAAATTTGGTTCCTAATCCTACCAAGGTACTCACTTTTCATCCCCTGATATCACATATGATCATACAAAACAAACTCCATTGAATTGTTCAATCTCTTCTTTTTTTCCAATATTTGCAAGAAATAAGAGTTTTGGTGCACTGAAAATACTTTTTAATTATATATTTTTTGATGAGTTTATCTAGCTCAATCCAGATTAGTCACAGTCATTATAAATTTCCGATATTAGAGATCATTGTACCAAAAAAAAAAAAAAAACCCTTGCAAACTGAGATTATAAAGAACTTAATTGATGTATTTGAAATTGAACTTGTTCATATATGTTGCCTAATTGTGATTTATGTTGTGTTTGGTGTGAAAGAATGATAGAGCATCTGTGGTTGGAGATGCAATTGAGTACATCAAGGAACTGCTTAGAACTGTAAATGAGCTAAAAATACTAGTGGAGAAAAAGAGATGTGCTAGAGAAAGAAGCAAGAGACAGAAGATAGAAGAAGATTCCATAGGCAATGGCCATGAAAGTTCGTCTATAATGAAACCTCTAGGTGACCCAGATCAATCCTTCAATAATGGATCATTAAGGAGCTCTTGGCTTCAAAGAAAATCCAAGGACACTGAGGTGGACGTTCGTATAATCGATGATGAAGTTACCATCAAACTTGTTCAGAGAAAGAAGATTAACTGTTTGCTGTTTGTATCCAAAGTCCTTGATGAACTTCAGCTTGATCTCCATCATGTTGCTGGTGGTCATATTGGTGATTACTACAGCTTTCTGTTTAACACCAAGGTTGGTCAATGATAGACTACTCTTCATTAATATTGTCTCTAATTAAGTTCTCGAAGTTTGGTTCTTTTGGGTATAATTATTTTTTGGAATTGAATACAATTGTTGCAGATATATGAAGGTTCTTCAGTCTACGCAAGTGCCATAGCAAACAAACTGATAGAGGTGGTGGACAGGCATTATGCATCAACTCCATCTACAAGTTGCTATTAGGAGGAGCAGTAGTAGTGCCATACAGAAATAGCAGATGGGTAGTTGAAAAATGTGTTGTAGGCTTTGTGGAAGTGGTTTAAAAATAAGAGTAGAACTAGTGTTTCGGATAATTAAACAGTGCTAATGAAGGAACCAACAAGCTAATTGCTAATTAATGTATTGACATTTTGACCAAATTAAATTGGTGTTGTTTTGCTGACATTTTCTCCCACTATTTTGTTGTTGATTTTAATTTTCATGTTTTGGTATTTGCTTATTTAGGTATAAGATATGCTTTTTTGCACTTGGCAATCAAGGTTTATTTATTTTTTTAATAAATAGATGTTATTTTATTCATTAAATGAAGAGAAAAACCACCTGTAATGAACTAACTGATGAAACAAATCCCTCGCTAAACTAAGCAAAGAGAAGGAACAATACAAAAACAGCCAAAAGCAAACTAAGTGAGCTAGAAATAAAATGAACAAACAAAAACAGAAGGAAAAACTATAGGAGGGCTGTTCGTCGAGAGCTGATGTTAGACCGGCATTGCACACCATTTGGACCAACTAAAAGCTCTGAAGCAGTGAACTGGAATTCTAAAGTAGATGCTTTCAGCCAGCTAAATAAGATCAGTTTCTTAACTAAGCCAGCAGAAGGTGAAGGAGATGCAAAGACGATGTCATTCCGTTGTAGCCATAACGTCTAAAGAACCAGGGAAAATAAAGAGATTCAAAAACGTCGTTGCATACGACCACTCGCCTTGGATTTCCATTATTGAAAAAAGAGGACAAGTTGGTCAGGAATAGAAATTTGAATGCCCCGTCAATGCAGGAAATAGCACCAAATTTGCTAAGAGAAAGAGCAAGACAGCAAGAGATGATCAACCTTTTCACCAAAAGAATACCATCTTTAGTTTCAGCTTCTATGGTGACAACCCTTCCTTCAAAGCAAGCCATATGTAATAGGAATGTCTGACACTACAAATTCAATCACAATTTCAATTAATCCAGTCTTCACTATAGTCTTAAAAGTGCCTTATACAACTCTTTTCAATCATCATCCTAAATCATTAAATCTTACTTGTTGAGTTCTTCATTTCCTATTTCAAACTTTGCCAAACCATAAGAGGATAAATAGAATCATATCAACTATAACACATAATGCTTTCTCTCATCAACTATCAGATCTCTCCCAAAAAAGGATATCTCATCATGATCCTTGTAACCCACTAGCATTATCAACTCTCACAGAGTAGAATTAGTCGAAACCATCAAGCTTCCTAAAACTTCATACATAGCATCCCTATACTTCTTTGATGCAACAAGATCTTAAACACTAGCATTGCTTTTGTCTGCTTTAATTATTTCAAGACAGTATCCTCGTCAACCTCTTCTATTACTTTCTGGTTTACCCTCGCCTTGCACAAATGACCCTTCTTTTTTTAGGAACAAGTGAATCAGAGTAATGTTTCCCACTTATAGTAATATGATTAACATTATCATCAGTCTCATCATCACTGGACAAATTCTAGAAGTTTGACAGATCATGAGATAAGATATTGGAATCTTCATCTTCTTCAAATGCTTCCCAAAAATCCTGACAAACGATGTAATTTGCAAAACATCTCATCTCTTTAGAATCTGTAAACTCTTCGCCCCATCTAGTCGAAATGATATAATAAATGGAAATATCAATAGATGGAGACTTGGTATCATGAAATTATACTTTTCAGATGGCTTCCCCATAACACAGTGAAGGAATTAGAGAAGATTAACTTGTATCTTATTACTCAGAACTTGAAGAGAATATATAAATATGATATAACAGCTTTTAGCTATAATAGAGGACAGTTGTAATAGAATATAAGTACAAATATACAGTCAAATATGTTTGAATTATAGTTTTTAAGATCAAGGAGAATGATCTCCTATTACGCCTTAGCAAGATGGACGTCAGGTGAGCAAGCCAGTCTTGGTCTTGGGTTCTAGAAACCGTGATCAAGGAAGCACGTTGGTGAGAGCATCTGATAGCTGGTCAGCAGAGGAAATATGTGCGACACGCAAGGCACCATTCTAAACTCGTTCTCGGATGAAGTGGAAATCTATTGCTACATGTTTCATGCGTGAGTGGAAAACCGGATTTGAACAAAGTTGTGTAGCACCCACATTATCATAATAGATACATGTTGGAACCTTGACTTGAAGAGATACATATCCAGGTGACTTCAGATGTGGTGTTTGCCACTGACATGTACTCGGATTCAGTAGACGATCGAGCGACTGTCTGTTGCTTCTTTGAAGACCAGGAGATAGGATTTTTGCCAAATAAATTATGTAGGCACTTGTGTATGAAAATCATCCTTGTTGCCTCCCTAATCCGCATCAACATAGCCATGTAAACTGAATGAAGAGTTACGATAGAATTGGACACTATCATTAATAGTACTAGCCAAGTAGCAGAGAAACTGTTTCACACAAGTCCAGTGTTCTGATGTTGGTTTATGCATAAATTGAGATAGGCAATTGATAATATAAGCAACATCAGGTCTGGTGACAAGAAGTTATTAAAGACTGCCAACGATAGTGAGATATTCATGAGCATCCATTAGGGGAGCACCACTGTGTAATGATAATTGCATATTGGCAGAAATTGGCGTGAGGACTGACTTTGCTTGTAACATGTTTAATTTTTATAGCAACTCCAAGATGTACCGTCTTTGTGATAAAAGAAATCCGTGTTCATTTGGAACAACATCAATGTCCAAAAAGTATGATAACATGCGTCTTTCAGAGATAATTTTTTAGCCAAGATTGAGATGAACTCAGAAAGTATTGTAGTTTTGTCACCCGTTAGGATCAAGTCATCAACATAAACAATTAAATACATGACATGATGGCCATCATTGTAAACAAATAAGGAAGTGTTAGATAAAGAATTTTGGAACCCATACTCAAGTAGATAAGTTTTTAATTCATAATACCAAGCTTGCGGTGCTTGCTTCAAGCCATAGATAGCTTTTTGGAGTTTACAAACATGATGAGGTTTGTCTTTGTCCACAAAACCGTGTGGTTGAGCCATATACACATCTTTATATAACCGCCCTTGAAGAAACACATTATTCATATCAAGTTGTCTCAACTGCCATCCATGACTTATTGCAATGCTGAGAACAATACCTACTGTAGTTAGTTTTATTACAGGACTGAAGGTGTCATGGAAATCAAATCTAGGCCGCTAATGAAATCCTTTGGCCACCATGCATGCTTTAAACTTATCAATAGAACCATCAAATTTTCTTTTTATTCTATAAATCCATTTACAACCAATGAAATTATAATTTGGAGCTGATGGAACAAGCTCCCATGTGTTGTTTTTCACCAAGGCATCAAATTCTAATGACATTTCTGCTCTCCATTTAGGGTCTTTAAGGGCTTGGGTGACTATGTGAGGTTCAATTTCATCGTATTGGTTAATTGAGCTACAAGGTTAAGTTTTCTTTGTGGTTTGTGAATATTATTTTTAGCTCTAGTGATCATAGTGTGGGTAGGCTGTTTAGGAGGTTCGGGTTGGGAGGACGTAGAGGTGTTAATGATAGGAATGTTGCCACAGGGAGATTGTAGAGAAGCGTTAACTAAAGATGTAGTGTGGAGTGGCACAGTGGATGAAGAACTTTCAATGGAAGAGGAAACCATGTAGCTATAGTATTTAATTGGGATTTAGACTCTTGAGGTGTAAGATGAGTGAAAGGAAACACAGACTCAATAAATTTGACATGCTTAGATACATACACTTTTGAAAAGTTGGGATCAAGACAAAGATATGAACTCTGACTTACTGAGTATCCTAAAAAGACACATGATTTAGAATTGGACTCTAATTTATGACTGGTGTAAGGCCTAAGCCATGGGTAACAGAGACATCCAAAGGATTTTAGTTTTGAATAGTTGGGGCTATGGTTGAAAATCTTTTCGTATGGTGATTGAAAGTGCAATATTATTGTGGGCATTCGGTTTATGAGATACACAACGGTTGCAAAAGCATATCAACAGTACTTTAAAGGAATGAAAGCATGAGTTAAAAGAGCCAAACTATTTTCCACAATGTGCAAGTGTCTCCGTTAAGATATTCCATTATGTTCAGGAGTATGAGGAGGAGTGGTAAAATGTGTTATGCCATTCATAGATAGAAAATGTGTTAAAGCAATAAATTCACCACAATTATCAAAATATAAAGTTTTAATGGTATTTTGAAAGTGCTTTTCAACAATGGATTTAAACCGTATGAACACTTCTTTGACATCAGATTTGTGTTTAAGTGGATAAAACCATATGTATCTAGTGAAATGGTCAACGAAAATGACATAGTATTTAAAAGCATTAGTGGATAAAAATGGTAAGGTCTAAACATCTGCGCAAATAACGTCAAGAGGATGAGTAGATGTTACTGTGAAGTGTGAAAAGGGTAACTTATGAATTTTATTAGATAAACATGCATTATAATTGACATTGGATGGCATAGGTGATGTTAAACTCAAATTATTGGAAGATAAAATGTGTTTGAGTATGTCAGCCGATGGATGCCCTAATCTACAATGCCAATCATATAATGATGTTTTAATACTAAAAAAAGCTAAGATTGGATAAGTTTGAGGCCACTTATAGACTCCATCTTTAGGTTTTCCTTTCAACACTGTCCTCCATGTACCGAGTTCCTTCACAAGAAAAGCAGAGGGTAAGAATTCTATGGAAGCATTATTAGTGTTGCAGAATTGATGAATGAAAATTAAATTACGTTTCATGCTTGGCGCACAAAGAACATTTTTTAGCTTAAAGGTGTAATGAGAAGAGGTAAGAGTTGTTGAACCAGTATGAGTTATAGGTAACTCAGTGCCATCTTCAATCATCATGTCATCACTCCCTTAATATAGATTATGCAGTGAGAGATTCTTATGGTCTAAAGTTACGTGGTGAGAAGCACTATCAAGAAGCCAGGCTTTGTTGTTCGAAGTTGCAGCATAGTTCACTTTTGGTGGGCTGCTTGTTTGAATCAGTTGAATCTTATAAGAGGAACACCTTCGGGCAGTGTGTCCTTATATTCTACAGAGTTTGCAGTATTCGAGGTAAGGGCGCTGCTGCTGATTTGAGCTGTTAGTTTATGATAGTCTACTAGTTGTATTTGCAACTGATAAAGGTTAATTATTGTTGTTCCTCCAGTTGGAGCTGGTGCGAGTTGAGACATGAGCATTTATAAAGACAAGCTCTGCTTTGGGAATAGTCATTGCTGCTTCAAAGTTAAAAAGCTTTTCATGAAGCTCATCAAAGGTTATCGGAGTGTCCCTAGCTTGTACAACCCTTGCCAAATTGTTTATATTAATCATAGAGTACTTCTAGTATTTTATCCGTAAGGTCATCTTCATCAAACGGTGAGCCAAAGAGAGCTAGTTCGTTAGCTCATCCATTGATCTTTTATAGAAATTCAGTGATAGAGTTAGTGCCTTTGGACATTTGTTTGATCTAATTTTTGATTTGCTTGATGCGCCCTCTAGAAGGTTTGGTATAAGTGGTAGCAAGAGTTGTCCATACTTCTCTTAATATTTTGGCATTAGCCATAAAATGAATGATGGTAGGAGAAATAGAGCCAATAATGGCATTTAATATCAATTGATCTTGACAAACCCATAACAAGTAAGTTGGGTTTGAAGATGTGATGTTGTTGTTTGTTATGGTTTGTAGAGGACATGGTTTAAAACCATCTATATAACCAAGTAAATCATATCCAATAAAGAGAGTTTCAAATTGTAATTTCCATGAGAGATAATTGGTTAAGGTGAGTTTTAGAGGAGTTTGGGTAGCTACATTGATAATGATTAATGTATTGTTTGGATCATTGGTGTTTCATATGGTGGCTGTGTGATTATTGGCCATTTTGAAATGAACAGAGACAATGAGAAAGGAAAAAATGAAAGGGAAGAGCTTATTATTGCTCTGATACCATAGCATAGTAAAGGAACTAAAGAAGATTAACTTGTATCTTATTACGTAGAACTTGAAAAGAATATATAGATATGATATAACAGCTTTTAGCTATAAAAGAGGACAGTTGTAACAAAATATAAATACAAATATACAGTCAAATATATTTGAATTATAGTTCCTAAGATTAAGGAGACTGATCTTCTGTTACCCCAGAGTATCCTACACTTCTTCTTGGATATTACTATGCTCTTGAAACTACCACTCTTACGGAACTACTTTTTCAAAAAGGATACGAACAACTAGGTTGTATAACATTTTTGTGTAATCAAATTATGCACTTGGGTGCTTATAGTTTTCCTAGTCATCCTCTTCTCTTGCTCTTTTCTTGCTATTGGCCTTGTCAAACTACTTCATCAATTGCCTTTCCACTAATCACCATTACTCTTTTGACTTCACTAGTAGGTTTTGACTAGTCCTAGTTTGGGATCTTACCTTGGTTAATAAGATCTTAAATTGCATGCTTATGTTTGTAACACACATCAATATTATACCAAACTTGTTGATGATACTATCTAAATTCATTAGGCTTATGAGGAGGAAGAACATTAGGTAATGGCCTTAGTTTGAGTGACTTCAAAACCTCACTTTTATACAACTTCTCAAATATATTAGACAATAGCATTGAGAACTTAGAGAACTGTTTTGGAGGTTTTATATTAGTAATCATCGAAGATAGTTCTCTAAGTTCAAAGATGAAAGTTGTAATTAAATGCATAGTTGGGCATTTTTATATACTTTGTAACTTAAAAATTGTAAGTAAATATTTTGCTGTTAATTATTGCCAATACAAGAAAGAATTTATTGGGTTTAGTATGGATCCAAACTACTTAGGCTAGTCTATAAGACTCAAACCGAATATTTGATTCGATACTTTCAAAATACTTTGGTCTACCGAACTGACAATTCTCATTATTATTTTGTTCGATTTAGTTCATATTTTTAATGCTTCATAACTGATGATCGGTTTTAGTTCCATGTAACCAAACTACCTAATACTCACCCTTAGAGAAGAGTGCTTGAATTTTGAACTTTACCATCATTGGTAATTACATAATAAACCTCCACCATGTGTTTACTTTTCACTAGTTGCAAGATTCTCGAAAAAAGATGTTAACATTTTTTTCTTGAAATTTTCTTTTGGTTATTTTTGGATTTGATTTAGTCTCATTCCTTTTCTTTTTTTTTTAAATTGTTTCTTTGAGACGTGATTAGTATTTTAAAAACCCTAGTTTCTAAAATCTATCATGTAAAAAATGAGGATAATTTTGTCAAAATAAATTATTGACAGATGTGACAAATGATATGACGCACCTAGTAAGTAAAAATTGAGCCCACTTGATCTTAATTAATTAGCATACAATCAACAATAAATTGGCCGAAAGCACTGAAATGCACTGAAATGCACTCATTATTTCAAGTTCAAACACTTAATTGTAAAAAAAATAAAATAAGGCACCAAAATAGCAAAAACTGAAAAATTCAAATATCATTTATGCAATTTTTCTAAAAAAATAAAATGGCAGACAACTTTATTTTTTAGGCTCTTACTATAGTACAAACGTTTATATTTATACAAACGGAATTAGAACTGTTGGATTTATTTTTATTTAATTACAACCATTGATTATTGTTTGAGTACCAATACATGTAAAATATATCAATGGCTATAATTAAATTAGTAGTAATCAATTTAGTTATTTAAGGGAAATTTCATTTGTATAGATACAAATGTTTGTACAGTAAAAGAACTTGTTTTTAGTCTATTTTTTTAAGGGAAATTTACTAATACCCTACTGAGTTGTAGCCAAACTCACTAGTTTGTCCCTATATTTTTAAAAGTCAATTAAATACGCCCTTAGATTTGTTTTCATTAACTATGTCCCCCTCCGTTAGATTTTTGCACGATAGACCGTTAGTTTTAGATGTGTTGACCATTTACATGATCAAACTCCTAATTTTGATCTTTGACAATCAATTTAAGTTACTAATCTTTTTATTTAAGTGTGTATAAGTTAGGACTCTATTGGAAGCTAAAATGAAGTATGAATATACTGGGCTGGTTCGAC
>CATIWK010155638.1:0-12279 GCA_949634005.1 Mallotus japonicus
GACTCGGATCCTTCAGTGTATTCTGTGTTAATTTTTTCTCCTTGCTCTCATGTGGCATCAGAATATTATTTGAAGCTTATATTTGTATTAATCATTGTAATATCTTATTATATTCCCGCCAATTTTGAAACTATATGACTTCGTATTTTATGTATTTTATTTTGTTTATGGGGCATTCTTACCTATAGGCTATAGGTTATACTGAATATATTAAATTCAATGGTTAGGTTTGTGATATATTCTAAATGTTTTATACTTTATCAATAAAAATATTTTTAATAGTTACAAAATAGGGATCTTTACATAAATAGATCAAAAATCAAAAAAATTTTCAAAAATGTTGTTGACTTGAAAAACTTTCAAAAATATTTTTTTAAGCTTTTTTCTTTCAAATATACCCACTCTCCTTACTATTAGAGTTGTTTTTTTTTTCCAGTATTTTTTTTTCTTTTTTATTGATTTGTTCAACTTTTTTTCAACATTTTATTTATTTTTTTCAATAAATTTTTTTGCTTTATACTATTTTCATTTATTTTTTCTCAATATTTTTTTGCTCAATATTTTTTTTACTATCTTCATCTATTTTTTCCTCAATATTTCTTTGCTTAATATTTTTTTCTAACTTTTTTTCTACTTTCTTCATTTCTTTTGCTCAATATTTTTTTCTAACTTTTTTTTCTACTGTTTTTATTTCTTTTCTCAACATTTTTTTGCTAAACATTTTTTTCTATTTTTATAGTACTATATTCATTTTTTTTCTCAACATTTTTTCTTTTAATATCTTCATCTTTTTTTTCTCAACTTTTTTTTTTCAATGTTTTTTTTTTATTTTTAAGATACTGTCTTCATTTTATTCTCAACATTTTCTTTTTTTTTTACTTAATATTTTTTTCTCTTAAAACTTTTTTTTTTCAAATGAATAATTATGATCTAAATATCTTCAATTGTTGTTAAACTAAGTAACAAATATCTTCAACTGTTGTAACAACAATAAATAAACAAAATTTCTCCTTTTATATTCTTAAAGAATAAGGATTTCATTTTTTTACTTTAATTTGTTTATTAAAATGTCTAACAACTTCTTTTTTAAAAAAAATTATTTGATACTTATTGATCATCAATATGTAACAAGTTTACAATCCTTATGATGTATTTGTAATGTCAAAAAAAAAAGATGAAAAATAAAAAATAAAACTAAAAACAACAACTGAAACAACAAAACAACAAAAATTAACAAAAATCAACAAAATTTTACACTTGTTGATTGTTGTTGATTTTTGTTGATTGTCAATTGTCGATTGTTGTTTATTTTTGTTTATTTTTTTTAATTTTTTTAATTATTTTTTTATTATTAATGACAAAATTAAGGCCATAAATAAAATTTTTACTTTTATTAGTATTAATGATAAAAATAATAATTTTTTTATATATCTCATAATTTTTATTGTTTTTTATTGTTATTTTGTTATTTTTAACAAATATAAACAAAGGCAAAACAACAAAAACAATTGAAAAGCAATAACTGAAATAACAAAATCAACAAAAATCAACAAAAGCAACAAAAAATTAAAGTCGTTGATTTTTGTTTATTTATGTTGATTTTTGTTGCTATTTGTTGTTTTTTCAGTTTTTTTATCATTAAAAATAAAATTAAGACCATAAATATAATTTTTAGTTTTATTAGTATCAATAATAAAAATAATAATTTATTTGACATATTTCATAATTTTTTTGTTATTTTTATTGAAAAAATAATTATTGAATACTATGGGTAATTTTTACTTAAATTAGTTTAATTTCTAAATTCTAAATAATTATGAAAAAAATAATTATTGAAGACTATGGATAATTTTTAGGTTAATTAGCTTAATTTTTGTATTCTAAATAATATTAAGTTTCAAAATAAAAAAATTTGTTATTTTAAATATAAAATTAAATTATTTAAAATATACAAATCAAATAAATACATACAATAAACTTAAATTAAATATGACTTCAAGAATAATAAATAAGTAAAAAAGAATTAAAAAAAAAAGCGGCAAAACGCCGAAGTTGGTTGTAACATTTAAAAAATGTCCCAAAAGTGGGACAAAAGTGCAACTAGCAAAAACAATTCTGAAAGAATAAATTGGGCTCGGCTACTAAAGAAATTAAAAGGATTGACCGGGCCATGGAATGAAATTTCCCCTTGTATTTTTTCATTGCTTGTTTCTTGCTAGTTGTTAGGCTTGCCCTTCTCTTGTCCACCTCTGCCTCAATTGGGCTAAGCAGTTGCTCCATTGTCAACGAGCTAGTTTTTGCAAACTGATCCGGCTTAGCTCTCTTGGCCCTTGGGTCTCATGATCCTGAGCTAGCTTTTGCTTTTTGCTATTGTCAGAACATCATCCCTCCAATGCTGAGGCGAAATGGTAGGTTTATCTGCAGCGGGAGCTTCCTCCCTTACCTCTTTTAGCTTTGTTGGATTGCTTTTTGCTACTGTCTCTTCCATCACTTCTTTCCCTTTTGAGCTTTGGTCACTACTAATTAACAACTTTTCAGAGCTTGTCAGAGTGGAATCCTGTTGCTTTCCTATCACGGTATTGCCATTCACAATGTCGTTGTTAAGATTGCCATCATTTGGGCTATTTTCCAACAGCAACTAGTTACTTTTTTTGACCATCAGTCTCAAAGTACATGCTTGTCTTAGCCGGTAATTAGCATCTTCATTCCAGTAGGGGTTACCACCAAGCTCCGGTCTTCTTGCCTATAATGCCCTTATCCATGGACCATAAGCTAAATTGGTATTCACCCTGTGAGTATGTTCCTCCATAATGGTCACATTGCAGTAGTTACTTATGTTGTGGTCGAACAACCCACAGAGATAGCATATTAATGGTGGCTGCTCATACTGAATGAAAACTCGTTAGCTTTTATTTTCTCTTCGATTGATGAACTCCTTAGGCAATGGCTTTCTTAGATCCACTCTTACTTTCATTCTTGTCATTGGTTCCCAATCATTATCCACACAAACTGAGTTTTCATCTGAAGTTAAGCCAATAAAAATCTTATGGCTCTTACCTCTGCATTCTCTTTTGATATCTGTGCTAGAGGGAGGCCATGGATGTGAACCCACAAGTTCTCATTGGTGAACTCCAATTCTTCCTCTATGAGCTTGATGTTCTAATCTTTTAGAATAATGAGGTTCCTATAGATAACCCATGGGCTTCCTCCTTTTACCCTTTCTTTCTCTTGTTCTGTTTTAAACTTGAAAAGAAAAAACATTGTTACTTTTTAGTTCTTTCACCTGGACTAGGTTTGAGATTGCCTAGATTTGAGCAACAACTTGTAATACTGTTACTGTGGTATGTTTCCTTATGGCAAAGATCTTTCCTACCAGTGTTTCCTTTTAACGGTGGCATGTTTTCTCCATCGTGTTAGTAAGATCTAACGCCATCACTTGGTTGGTTGTATTCTGCATATCTTCTTCCAAGCTGTGTCTATTCGGAACTTCCATGGAAAATCGATATACTTTTGTCTCCTTAGATGGTGAACAGAAAACTGAATATGGAATAGAATAATAGAGCTAGAACTGAGATATGACTTTTCTCTACTACGTTTCAAAACCTAGAGTACACTAAGAGTTAATTGTATCCATAGTACCTCATTTTATCAACTAACCCTATTATAATATCCAATATTCAATTGGTTACTTAAAATTCTCCAACATGTTATTTGGGTCTCATAAAAGTATCTAGCGTCATTTTTCAGTGATTGACAATGATGTGGTGTTGACGTGAACTATGACTTATTAATTTTTTTTTTCAATTTTATCCACCTTGAAAGGTGAGATATGTAGGTCCCAATAAATCTCCCTCTTCTTCCAACTTTTTTTCTGTGTAGCTCTAACCCTAAAATCATACCCATCTACGATAAAATCAATCAAATCAGAACAATCAACCACATTATCACCATCACCTTTCTTTCCTTCTTCTAAAGAATCTAATCTTATTTTAAAGAATAAGAAAACAACCCTTTGAATTGAAGATTGTTGGGTCATTCTTGCATTTAGACATAATCTCAAGAAATAGAAGCAACGATCCCCACATATTTAAGAAAAATAAGGAAAGAAGCTAACAATGTTGTCCCCATAGCTAGTCTTTTTGTGCTCAAAACCGAACAATTGCAGCAAATATCTTGCTATAAACATGCTCGGGTAAATCATAAATTTCTAAAGTGAGACAAGGATATTGGATCTGAGATGATAAATCCTTCAACTTGGTACTTTTGCTGCTGATTTTTTTTATTCTCTTAATGGATTTCTTCAAACAATTATTTTTCTTAATAAAAAGATTAATAAGAGAAAAGGAAGCTTGTTTCAATAATAAGAGATGAGTTCTTAGGTTTTGGTAGGTGAATATTGGCAACAATACAAGAGATTCTTGAAACCTTTGCTTTTTTCATGGTAAAGGAATGATTGATTTCAAATTTTAATTCTTGGGTTCAAGAATTAGAGAACCCAAGAATTCACTAACTATAATAGTAACAATAGCAATCAAGAACTGTAGATGGCAGAGGGATAGTGAAGAAAATGCTAAAGAATATAATAGAGATGTGTGATATCCTATCAAAGAATCCTAATAAAGAAAGTGAACACACGTGTGTCTCAACTTTTTAGGTGGACGAAATTTTTTTCATAATCCACGTTGACATCACATTAAGGTGGACAAAATTTTAAGAAAATTGACACGCCATAATTCACATTGGCACCACATCATCGCTAGCTACCAGAAAATGATGTTAGGTACTTTTGTGAGACCCAAATCAAATGTTGGAGAATTTTAAGTGACTAATTGAATGTTGGGTATTATAATAAGATCAGTTGATAAAGTTAGGTACTATTAATGTAATTAACCCTACATCTAATGATTATATTTTTAATATATAATATAAGTATTGTATTTGTTCTTTTTACGTTTATGCCTTTAATACACGTAATTCCCGATTATTATGGAGTTTGATTCGAGTGAATCTCATAAGAGAATAAAATTCTTTAAACGTTTATTTCTTCATACAATGACCTATTGTCCATGGATATTTTATTTCTTTAAAGATTTTAATCTAATGAGAATTCAAATACGAAAACATTGCCCTATAAAACATCTTCATTTATTGGGATCTTTTACTATTTATTTTTCATATTCCTTTTATGTTGAAGGATTAAATGGAAGTTTTTTTTTTTTCAAAAACGGATTTAATTCGGACTTAAAAGCCAGAAATAGTAAATACCATGAATGAAGTAAATATGGTCTTGAATACAAGTGGATATAGGTGGACAAAAGTCAAACCCCTTGCTCTACAACCTAGGAATAACTATCCCTGTCGCTCTTAATTAAAGAAACATCAAGCTTCAGGTTTTGTTTGTATATGTAGTGTAGTAATATTTTGAAACTCAATTGCACCAAGAAACGAGAAGTGTTCATTAATGATAGAAGCACAAAGCTCTGAACACATGGCGTATCAATGGCAACAAATCGCTGCAGGCAATTGAGTGTACAAGAGAAATCCATGTGATGCGAAGATGACTTTTGATTTAATTTAGGCTCACCCCTTTTCATGTGACCATTTCAGTATTCCTTTTTCTTCTCATATATGGCCTGTGATTTACTTCAATATATACACTTTCTTTGGCCCCCCCATCAAAAACCCTTATAAATAAATACTTTTGCTTCTACTTCCTATATTTATTTTCACCATTTTTTCATCTTTCTTCTGTTCCTGTTGTCGACAACAATTGGGTATCAAGCTTCAAAGCCATGAAAGATTCAGTCCACATTTTAGCATTAGTTTTGGCTGCTGTTACTCTTCTCATTCTACCACCCTCTACACTTGCTAGAGACAGCCAATGGCCTGACTCACGTATGTCTCCCATATTAGTTTTTATGATTTTTTTTATTTATTTCCGTATGTTAACATTAATTAAACAAATTAACATAACCAATAGAAAACAAATATTATTTGCTTGATGTGGTGATTAATGAATTATTTTCTTAGTATTTTATATAATATAAAGTGTGTGAAATTTTTGTTTTTATTTTTTTAGGAAATATGAAATTTTTATTGGTCATATATAAAACAATTAATATATATGTCACAAATTTAATTATTAAGTATAATATATCAAAAATAGGTAAAAATCTCCGAATTTCACGAGTTGCATAAATTAATTTCTTCCACAAAACAAGTACAACACTAGTATAAAATTTTTAGACACATATTTAAAATTATTAATTATATCAACCATATGAGTATATTTACATGTTCTTTGGTCACGTTCCACAGATGAAGTTGAACATAATCATGGGCAGAAGGAGTCATCTGCATGGCCGAGAATAAGGGATGGCCATAGCACTAGCACGAAACCAACTAATTATGGTAATGGAGATAGGAAGCAAATGATGGAGGAAACAAATGCACACCCACTTCAAATTGCTGGGTCAAGATTACCTGACTGTACTCATGCTTGTGGCTCATGTTCACCTTGTAAGTTAGTAATAGTTGGTGCATTATGTGCTTCAATTAATCAGGCAGCAGCAGAAACATGCCCTGTTTCATATAGGTGCATGTGTAAAAACAAGTCCTATCCTGTTCCTTGAACCATATAGACTACTTCTTTTAGACTATTTTTTTTAACAACTAGATCAAGTGGTTAAATCTCAACACCACACGAAAAGAAGATGGGAGTGGAGGGTTCGATCTCTGGTATCCTCAAACAGAATGTCCACACCTCAAACAACTAGATCCAGTTGGGCTACTTTTTTTAGACTACGTGTGATTGTATATTGGAGGCTTAATATTTTCCTTAGTTAATTATTAGGGTGATCTTGGCTTCTTGTGTTTAAGAACTTTTAATTATTGTTAGGATTTTGCTCACTTTGCTTTTTAGCTTTACCTCTAGTCTCTCTTGTAAAGTCAATTCATTTTTTTTTTATTGGGTGCAATTGAACGTATGTCAGGCAATATCTTGGACCATCTCATCTCTAATTCTTAAAAGCACAGTTATAAATTGCAGAGGCTGGATGGAATTCGAAGGAAAAAAAAAAAACATTTGCCTGGGGTTCAGCTGGACCCAAAATTTAAAAAAGACATGAAAATGAGTTTTTCCTTCTTTAAATGAATAAAGATTTCAAATAAATTAAATATTGATGGAATAAATAAATTAGAGATTTGTATTTCATAAAAAGTATTAAGAACTCTATGAAGAAAAATTTAAAAACTGCAAAAAAAAAAAATAAATTAGAGATTCGTATTTGTTAGATGCAAAACAACAAAAGAAAGTAAAAAAAAAATAGAAAAAAAATAATGAAAAATCATTGCCGATTTAAGAGATGATGATAAAAAAATGAGAATTTTTTTATGAAAAAACCTAGGAAAAAGAGAAAAAAAAAACAGTTAAGATTTTTTAAACTTTAAAATATCTTTAAAAAAAAATCACTATACTTATTTAATTAATACGTGGGTTTTAAAATATCTTGCTTCTCACTTTTTTCTTTGTTCTTCTCCTCTTTTGCTCTCTCTTGAGTCTTGTGTTACTTAGTTATAGGAAGCTTTTTTTTTTTTTAATCTTCAAGTCCCATTAAATAGTTTTCCCCTTTATTTATGAATTAATAAAAATCCAATTTTACAAAAAATGTTGGTCTATTTTATATTTCTGGTTTATGGAGAACTGATCAAGATAAATGTTTTTTTTTAATTGAAATATGAGTAAAAAGGAGGGATAAATGCATAAATAATGTTTGAATCTTTTAATTAATTTTTACTATTTTGATGTTTGAATAATTTTTTATAATTATGTATTTACTTATTAAAAATGTAATCAACTAAAATAAAAATTTACTTACCATAATAAAAACAAAATAATTTTTTAATAAATTAAAAATTAAATTTGACTAAGATTGTGAAATAAAAATAAATTCAACCACTATAATTAATAAAATAAAAATAATATTTAATTTTTCTAGTTTAGTTTGATGAATAAAAAATATTTTTATTTATAATAATTTTCAAAAAATTAGAATAAAAAATAAAGTTTAATATAAAAAAATGAGTATTTAAGTCAATTTACTATCTATAACAAAATATATAAGTACTTTAACTTATGAAATCTACTAGAGATACAATTTTAGAATTTTGTTAATGGTTCAAATACTTGATTGTAAAAAAAAAAAAAAATTAAAATCAAAATAATAAAAATTAAAAAGTTTAAACACCATTTACGCATTTATCCTTAAAAAGAATAATTTCCAATTTTATGTTAATTTTTTATATCAATTGTTTAATTTCTCAAAAGAATACGATTTATACCGGATGTTTTGTATTTCAGAAATCAAAAGAAAAAAGATTCTATTTACCTCTCTTCATTTTTCTTCGTTAATGGTGTTAATCAATTAATTTTTTCAAGTATTAAACATTCAAAGTTCGGGTCACTTATCTATGAGTGGCTCACTAGCTCATATATATATTAATTTGGATCGAGCGAAATAAATTCTATAAAATAAGTAAATTTTTTTTAATATTTATTATTATATATATAATGGTGGAATTCAAAATTATATTTAGGAAATTTAAAATTTTTTTTACCCAAGACACTTTGGTATTAGACCATCTCTTCTTACGTGCTTGACAAACCAGCATAGATTTGAGCAGTGTTCGAAGGAATGGCTGCTGAATTGAATTCATGAAGTCATGATGTCGGAAGACTTAAAATACAAGAATTAAATGGCAACTTTTGTCAACTTGAAATTCGGCTGGCAGTAGGCCTGCACAGCAAAGCTTACTATTAAGCATTTCCAATCACCTCGTGTCGTGTCAAACAATACTACATGGAAATCTTTACAATTGTTCAAAAAAAAAAAAAAAAAAAGTCTTTACAATTGCTTCCTTCTTGTTCATGTGGGTACCCTCTCAATAATGTTGTAAACTAATTTACATTTCCTGTTTTTTTTTTTTTTGAACGTTTTATATTTCCTGTTTTTGATGCAAAAAAGTAATTAACTTTTATAGAGGATTGTTTATCCTTTAAAAAGATTTGCTACAAATAATAGAAAGACAATATATGATAGGACATGCAAATACTCCAAATAGTAATAGAACTTTATCAATATATTATCAGGATCTGAAATCATTATTCAATAAATTAATTTTATATCAGCCGATAAGAAATTATTTTTACTTAAATAATATTTAAAATATAATTTATAATATATGCATCCGTATTAAATTAATTGTTAGGATTAGAGTTATAAATGAGCTGAACTACTTGCAAATTACTTGGAGCTCAACTTGATAAAAACTTGTTCAAATTCGTATACTGAAATTTGTTTAATAAACAAGCTGAACTCAAAGTATACAAAATTTGGCTAGTAAAACAAAACTCATGAATAAGTTCAAATTCGTAATTTATATATATTAATGATTTAATTTTTTTAGATATATAATATATAAAATTTTATTCCTAATAAATGTAAAATATTTAAAAAATATATTATTATAATAAAATTATTATTCATAACAACTTGTTTAGTAAATAATTTATTTTAAATTTTAATGAATAATTTTAATTTATAGTTTGCATTTTAGAAAAAAAAATTACCTCGTTTGGACTCTCTTAAGTTCACAAACAGTTTGTGAATACCAAATGTCATAATAAGGTAAACTTGAATTCAGTTTGATTATAAATGAATCAAGCTTGATTTAACTACAATTCTACTTGACTCAACTTTTTTATAGCCCCAATAAAAAGATTTTTATTATTTTTATAAATTAATTAAAATTGAATAAATTTTTAATTATTGATCGTTCAAAAAAAAAAAATTGAACCATTAGGAATTAGCCAATGTGTGGGTAAAAGAATTTACTCAAATATCATTTAACTATGTTTTTGAAATATCAACTTTTTTTGGACCCAAGCAATTTTTTCATACTTCTTCCTCTGACATTTTTCCTAATTAATATTTATCCTTCCATGATTTAAAATTTCAACAAGAATCTTCTCCACCTCAATTCTATTCTACCAACGAATTTCTTCACACTTCTTATAAAGGTCAGACTCATAATTCCTCTGACATTTTTCCTAATTAATATTAATCCTTCCATGATTTAAAATTTCAACAAGAATCTTCGCCACCTCAATTCTATTCTACCAACGATTAACCCGTACATTTAGCTATACCGTTAAATAAATAAAAATACTACTTAATATTTCTTGACATATTACAATATAAATATTAATTTATAGTCTTTTGATTATTATTTTTTTCCAAAACAAATTAAAATTTGCTTAAATTTATTTTGCTATTCATAAATCAAGTATTTATTAAATCATCAAATAAAGATTAAATACTTTAAAATAAAAGATATAATATTGGTAGTTTAATGCGATTGAATAAAAACTTATTACAATACAAATATTAATTATATATTTTTTAATTAATTTAGGTGTCACGACCCGAACCTATAGGTCCGTAACCGGCACTAAAGAATGAGAATATATAAAATACCCGAAACTCATAGTAAGTCTTAAAAATTTTTCGCGAATTTAAATCCTTAAACAACAATGCATAAAACCATAATGCATAATTACTCTATCAACAACACATAAAATATTCAGATTTCATAAATAAAAATATTCTTCAAATACAATAGTGTAGTATCTCATAACAAATAAAACCATAATACAAATAAAATCCAGTTTCATTAAGTAACTACTGCGGTGTCTAGAATTCACTTATACAATGCATATTTAATCTAACATACATAATGCAGACGGGGAAGAACGAACACGGCGCAATGAAGAGACAACAGCAAGTTGACTGTGAGGTCCTGAAAAAAATAGTTGAGGGGAATCAGACTTCACTGAGTGAATCAATTTTATGAAATGCATGCTGGTTTTAAAACATTTATTAAAATCATTTATAAAACATTTAAGGTAAAATAAATATAATACTTGAAATTCTTTAATCAATTAAATAAGAAAATCCTTATGTAAACTATATAGTAAAATTTTCCTTTTACTAGAAAACTTGGTAGAACTCCTAAACCACAAAATTCTAAAAGCTACTTGGCTTTCTCTTAATCCAATTGACTGTCAATCCCAGAGAGCGAAGCATCAACCAAGGACCAGCCACAGTTTGTCTCTTTTTCCAATTGACTGTCGATCCCAGAAAGCGAAGCATCAACCAAGGACTAGCCACAGTCTGTCTTTTTATTCCAAGTGTTATCTGGCGCCCAGAGAGTAAAGCGTCAACCAGGGTCCAACCAGTAACATTTATCTTAGCCCAGAGAGCAAAGCATCACCAGGGCTCACAATACAAAAATCATTCACACACTCAAATCAATACTGTTGCGCAACAGTCCTGCTGATACCCACCAGGTAGCATGTTCTACCATTCTCAAAATATATATTTTTCATAAATAAAACTTAAATAAATTCATAAATCATGTCATGATAAATAAATAAATAATTAAATACTCATGCTTCGTGTAGACGTGCATGCATACTTTCACAACTAACTTTCATGATTAATTTAAATATCATGATTAATTTGAGGAAAATAGATATTTATATATACTAAAATCAACTCACAGGTGGAATGCGCTCCTTTGTTTTGACCCGACTGTCTTTGCCTCGAGGGTCGTGGTCCCGGAGTAGCTAAAGAAAATGAAAAGGAATAACGGGATTAAAATCCTAATCTTAGACACGATGCGATTCTAAGGAAAGACTTAAGACTAGCAGTACTGATGTCATGTTTTACGAGAAATCTACCGAAAATTCGGCAGAGTCTCCTCTGTAAAACGGACATCTCTCTACCGAAGTAGAGCCGTTCCTGCAATTAAACAACACTTCTAATATCACACAGCTTCACAACTCAGGTTGGGCCCCCAAACTGCACCTCGTGCCCAACCGAGTTTCAAATTCACAGAATCAAATAAATAATATAATTTTCTTTTAAAAAAATCATTAAAAAATCATAAAAGTCTCCTTTAAATACCACAATTTAATTTATTTACAAAATAAACATAAAAGCTATTATTTCCAAAATAGGAAATAAAAATCCGAATTTATAATTAATTAATAACTATAAATATCTCTTTTTCATAATAAAAATGCTTAAGCAAAACATTTACGAACAAATATTAAAATTCTAATTTATAATTAGAATTTTCTCAATAAGAAAATCAAATCCCATTTTACAATATAAGTTTACAATTTATACAAATAGCTACTTAATTTATCCAATATAA
>CATIWK010155679.1:0-25641 GCA_949634005.1 Mallotus japonicus
ATTATTGTCATATATTATTAATGAGAAATTAATAAATTAAATATTGTGACATAACAAAAAATTATTGTCACTTATAGAATTTTTTCGTGACAATATTCTTTGTGACAATAAAAAAATTGTCACTTATAAGCGAATTTGTTGCAGTGGGAGAAGCAAACAAACATAATTAAAAGATATAAAAGATGAAGAAGAAATAAAGATAAATCTTCTTGAATCCTTGCTTGCACTTGTCTGATGCCTCTTGAATGCGGAATTCCCCCTTAAAACATCTCTTTAACCTCCTTTTATAAGGTAGGGTTGATGAGAGTCATTTTTGCCATTGAATTCTCTTTCCCTTTTAAGGTAAGAAAACCTTTAATTTCGACATGGCTTAAGACACGGCTTGGTTGAATGTTGTGTCACGTTGCATGTTGAGCTCCAAATGATCACATGGCTTGAGTCATGCCATGGCACATGTCGTGTCAATTTGTTTTCTCTTCTCTTCTCTTGGCAAATGACAACACAACTTTACACACGGCTTGGAGAAGGCGTGCCACTTCCACTCTACTTAATTCACTACTCGACACAGTTTCACAAGCCATGTTGCATGTTGTGTTGACACAAATCCTCACTCTTCTTGGATTTCCACTTTAGACTTAACTACAAAAAGGGAAAGTAAATTAATATTAAACAAAAACTCCTTAATATATGCTTTAAAAAATAAAATCATAATTAAAATACTAATACTAATATATTTCCTATCTAACCTTACATTCTACCCAAATTATTCCAATTCTCATTCAATATTTCATTAAATTTCAACTCAAATATGTGTAAATATTACATACATCAAGACTCGAGTTAGGTCCCTTTTGAATGGATGAGTTAAGCTGATCTATTAATTGATTAAATAATTCATACACAAATATTGCTAAAAAAACTCTAATTTGAATTAAAATTCAATATGTTTTTTTTTGGTAAATTGGGAGATCATATGACCTTAGTATTAATGGACTGCACAATAGGAGGCAACCCTCTCTTTTATATGACAGCAGGAGTTGAACCTTACACCTTAAAATGCCATTAAAAATGAGTTACCACTTAACTATTCTTCCATTAGCAAATTCAACGTGTCTTTTAATTAATCTTTACAATGCATTATTTTTATGTATAATTGTGAGATACAGCTTTAGATTGAATTCACCGCTAATAAGTGTATGCGTCTATGTATCGAAATAAAATTTATTCCAAAAAATAAAAGAATAAAAAAAATAAAATAGTCTAAAAATATTTTATAATTTAAAAAATAATGAAGTTTATCCTCAAGTTGGACTAATAAATTGTTATTTGTTTAACGAGGAAGAAAAGGAAAATGTAATTTCCTGGCAGCTGTGCATATAGCTTTTGTATACATCTCTTTGTATACTTTTCTTCAAGGTCACCCACCACGATTGAAATGAGCTAATATATATATATATTTAATTTCAACGATATTTTGATTTTCAGCTATTAAATTAAAATATATTGGTATAAAAAAATTTAAATATTTGCAATTTTTATAAACTTATTTCAACTTTTTAATTCTGGTGAAAATGTTCCAATTTCATCAATTGTTGGCAATTTTAACATAAATAGATATTTAGTCAAAATCAAATAAAATATGATGATGTGATATCTATAAAATATCAGCTTTATCTTTTGTGCTGAAAAATCTATTAAGATGTATTGACGTAAAAAATTTAAACGTTTACGACTTTTGATAATATTATCACAATTTCAATTTTGAACAATATTTTAATTTAAAATCATTTAATTAAAATTAAATAAAAAGTGTTGACGTGATAATTAAAAATTTAAATGTGATAAATTTTTAAATTTATGATAAACTATTATTCTAATGAAAATTTTAAAAATTATATATATCTCTAGTAAAATATGACAAATTTGCTTAGAATTTTAAAGTTAGATATTTTTAACTATTTTCAAAGAAATAATTAAAAAATTTTAATTCTCTAGAGTAATAATTATGTATATTAAAAATATTTTTAGTCTTTAAAGTTATTATATTCAACAGTAAATATAATTCTTTTCTTATTATGTATGTATTTTTAGTTAATTTTAAATAAATAATTATCTTTAATAATAAATTGGTAAATCAAATTATTTTATCAAGATTTAAAATTGGGATAAAATTGCCATAAATTTGAAAGTTTGAATTTTTTTATATCAATAGACCATTATAGATTTAGAAAAATAAATAGAGTAAATTTGACATTTTATAAGTTGTCATGTCGGTATTTTTATTTAATTTTGACGATAGTTATTTGAGTTAAAATTATCAAATATTTGTCAAATCGGGACATTTTGACCAAAATTAAAAGATTAGGATAAAATTGTAAAAAGTTACAAACGTTTAAATTTTTGCACCAATAAATTTTAAATTAATTATTAAATTTTTTTATTTTTTTATAATTCTACGTAACTAAATTAGTTAAAAATCAATATATTTTAAATAGTAGTAGTGTGAAAAAAATTTAGTACGAAAAACTTGAATATGAGATTGGATTAGGACTTTAATGAAGTTGATCAAATGTCTACGGTTATTTTTCTTAACGTACATACGTAGTTATTTTTTCCTCCACAGTCTATAACTTGATATGCAAGTGATCGTTTTAAATTAATATTTTATATCAATTTGTTTTTCAATTAACAAATTAATTATTAAATTTTTTTTAATTTTTTTATAATTCAACGTAACTAAATTAGTTAAAATTTAATATATTTTAAATATTAGTAGTGTGAAAAAAGTTTAGTACGAAAAACTTGAGTATGAGATTGGATTAGGACTTTAATGAAGTTGATCAAATGTCTACGATTATTTTTCTTAACGTACATACGTAGTTATTTTTTCCTCTACAGTCGATAACTTGATATGCAAGTGATCGTTTTAAATTAATATTTTATATCAATTTTTTTTTTCAATTAACAAAATAACAGTGATGATCGATGACCAATCATAGCAACTTTACAAAAAGAAATAATGAAAATATCGATCATTCAAGCAAGCAAGCGCCCGCGGTTAAATAGACTTTGGCTTTGGTAATCGATAGGAAAAAATAAAAAGTTTAATTCAATTATTTTGACTTTGATATTGGATAAGGACTTTAATGAAGTTGATCAAATGTCCATAATTATTTTTACATACGTAACTATTTTTTTCCTACACTTGATGTGTATGTGATGGCTTTAAATTTAATATTTTCTATTGATTTATTTTTTAACATATAAAATAATTATTTTAATATTTAAATTAATTAAAAATAGTATTTATAAATATTTTAGACTATTTAAAATGTTAAAATAATTTCTTTTATAAAACAACGTAAAATTTTTTCACACACCACAGCCAATTGAATTTATTTATAAATTATATTTTTAATTAATTTGAACTTCTAAATAGTTATATTAAAGATTCAAAAAATAAAATGAAAAATATTGAGTTCAAGAAATGATGGATGAATTTGTTTTTGGGAATTTAGAGAAATAATTTGCTTTAATATTTTTGGTCTAAACTATCATTATTTAGAGTATATTTGATTCTAAATAATCTGGTTCAGTTTGAGAAGAATGGTAAAAATTTTTTAACAACTAGTTTACATTACGTACATACCAAGATTCGAATAAAAAATGTAACTTAAATGAAAACAGTTCCGTACAAACGCTTACCAATAGTAGTTGTTGGTAATATGATTTAATTTATTAAAATAAGTAGAAAATATGAAAGAAACGAAAAACATATTAAACATATACTTAGACCCATACAGCTGGTAGTGTAAATGGTGGAGCTGCAAGTTGGCAATCCTTAATTCAAACCTCAACAATTCGAACATGACAAGAATGTCATTTACAGTTTTACACCACTTGTAGGTTAATGCTATTCATTATAAATCAACTAATGTGATTATTCAAGTTGTTTTTATTTTTTTAAAAGGTTCGAACGTGGTTCTCCTCTATGGAAATGAAATTTTGTAACATTTGGATTATAAAAGGTCATTGAGATAATTAGTACAACTTATATTAATACTACTTCTGACAAAGGAATGCATTTGGCTAGTAATCAGATTTCCTTCTAATTAATCTCCTATGGAATCTCCTTATTATGAATATCTCTGCAACAATCAATCAACATTAAGGAGAGTTTTAAAGAGCCAAAGACTCTCCTATCATAGGTGGCATGCTTGCTAGTTTGCTAAAAGATAATGTAATAATAAAAAAAAAAAAATCAATGACTTTTTTAAATTTGACACATTTATCCATTTATTTTTAATTTATAAATATGTTAGATTTTCGACTTAAATTATGAAAAATTCAAATTGAATTTGGATTAGAAAAAAATTATTTTTTGGGAAAAGAAATAATTTTGGAATCATTCTAAAACTTTCCGAACATGTTCGCTTGAGGTCAAAGTTTTAGGGATTTATAAATATAAGATTTTTCAAGATTGCAATATGCACATGCACAACACAAGACAACTTACGGTTTGCAAGTTTGAGTAGTGAAAGCCATGAAGTACAAGACAACTTGGGGTTTGCAAGTTTGAGTGGTAGAAGACTGGAAGCCAAGAGCATAAGACAACTTGAAATTTGCAAGTTTGAGTGGCAATTATATTTTGATGTGAGAATAACATCAAGTTTGAGTGGCTATCCTGAAATTAAATTGCAGCCATAGGCACCATTTAACATACCTCTCGAATAGATATATCAATCTATATTGTACTGGACCTCCAAGTCTCACCTCCTCTACTAAATGGACTATTAAATGTAACATAATGGTAAATAATGATACAAGAAATGTCCTTTCCATATGGCAAAAACGATAAGATTTTGGATTTTTTTTAAGTTCATTGACATTTTTTTTACCTTTTGAGCATATTACCTTTAAAAATGCAGTTATCTCCATCACAATAAAAGTTACCTCTTTTGATGGATTGCATGTCCTCAATGCTAGTGGAAGGAGGACTTCAATTAAGATGTGTGAATCATGACTTTTAAGGCCACTAATCTTGTATTCCTTAATGTTTACACACCTTGAAATATATATTTGATGTATAACCATCGAGCATTTTCACATTCTTGAGAACTTGGCAAAGCACTTCTCTCTCTTTCTTTGTCATTATGAAAGATGTTACAGGTCATTGTTGTCTTCCATTCTCCTTAATAACTACATGTAATTCAGGTCCCAAATCCACTAAGTCAAGATGAGCCTTTAAATTATCCTTTGACTTGCGTTCAAAGTTCAACAAAGTGCCAACAATATTATCACACACATTCTTTTCTATATGCATCACATCTAGATTGTGACGCAATAAGTTGTGTTCCTAATATGGTAACATAAAGAATATGCTTTTTTTTCTTCCACCACTTTCTTTGCATCATTAGACTCTTCATCCCCATTTACTGCCATCTCTTCATTCAATTCCTCATCTTGCTCTTCCATTTGTATTTCCCTTTTAGACTTCTTCTTCCTTTTTTTTTCTCTGTTTAGGCTTTTGAGTTTTTCCCAAAATGAATTCAATACTTGTCAAACCTTAACCCCACCCTTTTAGTATTAAGGAAAAGGTTTGAGAAGAATAATTAGAAAGAAGTTCACCCGAGTCGTGTCTTCGAAACTAATAAGTACAGTCCTATGTAAGGCCTATTTACAGTCTGTATTCTGTAGTTTTTAGTCTAGTTTTTATTCCTGAAGCTTTAGTTTAACCTTTGGAAGCCTTGAGAATAAAGTCAAACTTTGGTCAATGGGACTTTTCAGTGGTCAAACAGAGTTCCTGAAGTTGAATTTCAGTCTAAAACTATCTTGTAAAATTCCAATGTTCAGTGGGTCCCATTTGGCAAAAAGCCAAATTTTAACCTCCGGTGGTCAGACCGGGCCCCACAACTGTCTGCCTCTCCTTGTCCTTATCCAAAAATGGACACTTGTCAAAAAAGGTGCTTTCTAAGTAAAGAATATTCCTAATTTGGAATATACTAGGACAAGTGTCTACTTATTAGAAGAGGAGTATATACTATGACCTAATAACCTTGAATATTCAAGGATATTTACAATAAATGTCATCACACATGTTTGCCTATAAATAGAAGCTTTGAGGAAAGCTTTAGGGCACTTTTGACGCTTTTACCACTTCTATAAAGGAGAGAAAACTCTAGCACAAAAATCAAAATTGATCTCTAAAAATTCTCTCCAAAAAGCCTTAGAAAATTAGGAAAAAATTAGGAAAAAATTAGGAAAATAAGGGGAAATAATACCAAAATTTCTCTAGACCTAATTTCTCTCTATTTTCTTCTCAATTCCTCTCAAAAATACCAAAATCAAATACCCAAATACATAACCAAGCTCCTGCAAATCAATCTTTCTCAAATCAAAACAAAATTCTTTCACTAAAAGCACAATTTACCCCTCTGAGTTCAATCTCAATTCTCTTCAATCAATTGTTATTTTTTGGTGAGTTCTTGCCCAAATTCTAAGGCTAACCATTTTCTAAAACATCACTCTCATTGATTCTCATCTCATTTCTGGGGTTTGGGGCTTTGAATTTATGTTTTGAAAGCAAAGAGTTGCAAAATCATGCTGTACAGTGATGAACAATAGGATTTGGCTCATGAATAGCCAAACTGGCTATTCATGCCCCAAATCTAGCTATTGAGGCCTCAAATCCGGCTGTTCATCCCACTTCGTCCCAAATGACTATGATGAAGGTTTTTAGGGTCCTAAAGGGTTCCTACTTACTTGAGCATGATTTTAACCCTTCCCTAAGTTCCTAGGATGATGGAACTGAAGTATTTTAACTTATTTTCTATTTTTAAATGATTTTTCAATTATTTTTCTTTTATTTCTTAAAACTCTTTTTAAAGTGCTTTTAAGTGTGATCCTTGATCTTGCTTTGGTTTAATGATTGTGATTATGTTTGTTGATATTTATATGACTTCTAATTGAAAGTTTTAATGATTATCTTTATGATTTATGGTTTTATTTTGATGTGTATTCTAGTTTAAAGTCTTGTTTAATATGTTTTGTGCATGTTTGTTGCTTAATTGTGCTTAATCATGTTTTGGTTGTTGATGTGCTATTGTTGAGATATAAATATGCATACTTTATGTTCTAATTTAGGGTTTTTATTGTTTATAAGTCATTTTGGTTGTGTTTCCATCATGAATCAAAATTTGTGCATTTTGTGAACTTTATGTTGATTTGTGAGCATTAATGTGCATAGTTTGTGTTCATAGTGCTTGTGGTCATCATATTGGACATAAGTGTTTTATTTGTGTGTTTTTACTTCATTTTTAGAGTCTTGTGGGTCTTTATTTTCACATTTCATGCTTTGATTGTGTCAATTTTTTTGTTAATTTTGAGTTTTATGTGCAAAATATAAACTTGAAGGCTATTTGTGCTTATTTAGTGTCTCTAACCTAATGAAAGTATTATTTATGTCTATTTCATATTTAATGTTGTTTTCTAATATCTACTAATCTTTTCTTTATTCTTGTTTATACTATGCTACAAATCTCTACTTCTCCCTCAATTCCTCTTGCATTGTTGCATTATCATGCGTTCATGTGCCTTTATACATATCATTTGCTTGATACATATCACAATCATGTGTGTGCTTATTTTTAGATCCTTTAGATGCATACTTGCATGCTTCCCAGCTTGCATCACTTGCATACTTGCATGCTTCCTGAATTTGCATCATTTTGCATGTTTCCCGAATTTGCATCATGCATCATCCTTTGCATGTACCCCAGATTTATTTAATGCTTGTGTGAGCATGCATTGCATTAGCATCATCCATTGCATTATATATCTCTTGTTATCAATCTCAAGAACTCAATCTCAAACTACTAACTTATGCTAACTTTCACTAACTCTTGCTAACATCTATTATTATTATTATTATTTATTTTGTAATCTTTATTTCATTGTTAGCCTATCTTGGTTATTAATTTTTAGTTCATGTTGTATATTCTCTCAATCTCTACACTCAACTCTCACTTCTCTTTATTTTCAAGTCTTATTTATGCTTTTATTATTTTTGTACTTTATTTGCAATCTCTACTCCTGCTTCTTCTTTATTTATTTGCTTAATTTGTAATTTTATTATTACTTGCCTCTTATTAATATTGTTTATGATTTATCTTGTTATTTATATCAAATTTTCCTTTTGTTTTTAAGTTTAATTGTAGTTTTATTTAGTGTCATAAACCAGAAATAAGCCAAAAATAAACTAAATTGTTTTTGTTGTTTTAATGGGTAATTAATCTTTTATGGTAAATAAAATGGCATCTTTTGCACTTGTTTCTCAAATCCTAATTCTTCTTTCCTCTTTTTACTTAAATATGGAGTTTTTCACCTTCTTTAATAAAACTTATCATTTTCCATAATATGTTTAATTTTTGCTTTGTTCTTCAATAAATTAACATGTTTTAGTGTTTTATTTGTGTTATTATTGTGTCTTTTGCTGATCACAAAACTCATCCAAATGAAAGGATATGGATCACTATTTCGTTTATTTTCTAGTTTTTCAAATAAATAATTTGATTATGTGTTCAATAATTTATGATGTGAGAAATATCCATCCAAGGTACAAAATCCATATTTTGAGGCCTAACTTGATGGAAACTCATATTGTGAATTAATGATTCACATAATCGATCAAATCATAATTTTAAATGCTTTTCTAAAATTCTTTTGATTTCAAAATTCATTTTCAAACATTTTTCCTTTATTTTAGCTTTTTAAGCTATTTTTCTATTTAAATTCTCAAAAATATTCATTTTTATTTCTTTTTGAAACCAAATACATTTTTAAAGCATTTTATTTTCTTTATTTTGGTTCTTAAAATTATTTTATTTCATTTTTCAATTAAAATGTTTTATTGCCCCAAAACTCAGAATTTGGAGCAATCATGGAGAGGATATTCGCGAAATGTGTTAGCCATTCTCATCTCCCTTCTCTTTTTATTTATTGCTTTTATTTATTTTACATACTTCTTGATTAGCATGCATATGTTTGTTCATAATATGATTTTTGCCATAATTACCATGCCATGGGTAAATTGCTTGCTTTGTTATTTATATTTTCCATGTTCACATGTTTTATTATGATTTCATGTTTAAAATAATTGTGTGCTATTATTATATCATGAAGATATGCCATGTTATGTGTATTAGTTTAGCATTTACCATGACCATGCATCATTCTATTATTATGTCATTTTGCCATGTCCATGCATCATTATTTCATATTGCTATGTGCTTGTGTGTATATATTGTGCTTGCATTTGCATGTAGGAGTTGATGTATAATAGTACATAGTTCTTGTAAGCACTGTATAATAAAGTAAGGCCAGCAATACTCAGCATCCGGGTAGTATGGAGATGCCTTGAACAAAGGAGTCTAATCCTACGGACATCGACATCTGAACCCAATGCTTTTATCCAATGGGCGAATACGGTTCCAAGTGAGGGATCAGAGTTTGCCTAAGTCCCTAAAATGGATAATTTCTCGGGTGATACTGAGTGGCGACTCCTTGTTTCTCCTGCTTGAGTAAAGATAAGTGCATTTATGCCATCCCTGAACTCTTTCAGCACTCCCCTCACTACCCTATGTTTTCCCGTAACAAGGAAAAAGGGTCTGTGATCCAAAGAGTGTCGAGTCGGTCCTGCTAGCGTCAACAATATTTAACTTATGAAATGAAGAATGATTAGAAATTATTGGACTAATGACGCATAATGGTTAAGTGTTTGATATATGAAGCCCATATTCTCTTTAAAATTTTTGAAAAGAAAATAAATAAATACTATTAGAAACCTTTATAAATCCACTACGATGGGGGAGATCAACTGATCAAGACAAAAATAATTTACAAGAAACACTTCTATTTTATTATGAAAATGATGGATCCATCATAGCATTGAACTAGCATAAAAATTCTCACCACCATTGTTCAAGGACATAAGATAACCAAACATCATAATTTAAAATAAAAGTAGGCTAAAAAGATTACAAAAATTGATCCAATGAATTAAATTTATAAGACAACAATTTAAAAATTAAGCCAACCCTAATAATAAATCAAAACCCAACACAAGAATTGACTACTTATAATTCATTACTACTTCATCTGAGAGAGTTTAGGAGCCATAAAACTAAAGATGTTGAATGAACACAATAGCGACAAAGAAGATTACGGTAAAAACAATTGAAAGATAGATTAGGATGATAGAGATTACCTTCTACTCGAACAACTAAAAGAATGAGTGACAGAAAACTGGAACGACATAAGGGAATTAGGATTTTAGGTTTTTTTTTTTTAAAAAAAAAAAAGAAGAACTGGAAGTTTAATTAGGTTAGAGTACGGATCAATATTTTATTTTCCTAGGCGCACTTTTTACCTCCAACACTTGCCTCTGTATAAGGACGAATTTACACACTGCCCTTATTAAACGCTTTTACCTTTTTAATTGATTTTTATAGGAGCACTTATTAACACTGTCCTTATGTTTTCACCGCTAAAGGGCATTTTTTGTGTAGTGATTGATTCAGGATGTGTAGTTGGGTTATTAAGGCTAATGTGTTTGCACAATTTAAGTCAAAGTTTTTATTTGTCAGGTTTTTTTACTTAAATTATGAGGAATCCAAATTGGATTTGGATTAGAAAAATTAATCCTTAGGAAAAGAATTAATTTTGGAATCATTCTAAAACTTCCCAAACAAGTTTGATTGAGGTCAATGTTTTAGAGGTCCATAAATACAAGGTTTTCCAAGATTGCAAGATGCACGAGCACAACACAAGACAACTTGTGGTTTGCAAATTTGAGTAGTAAAAGCCATAAAATACAAGAAAACTTGGGGTTTACAAGTTTGAGTGGTAGAAGAAAGGAAGCCAAGAGCACAAGACAACTTGAGATTTGCAAGTTTGAGTGGCAATTATGTTTTGATGTAGGAATATCATCAAGAGGATTGGGTGTGGGAATAACATGCAAGGGCCTTAGGGTTTTAGGAAATGCTTTGTATTTTTCTTTAGGGTTTCTAGAGAGGGTTTCCTCTAGAATTTCTAGAGCGGTATTTTCTTATGGGTTTCTTGAAGGGTGGTATATCTCTATGGTTTATAAAAAGGTTCTCTAAGGTTTCTAGAGGGGTGGAGAGGGGTATGTGTTCTTCAAGTTTATATGAGAGGGTGATACAAAATTGTGGATTTGAGTTTAATCAACTCAAGGGGAGTGAAAACTTATTGTATTATGGTTTTTCTCATACAAGGAAGAACTGGTATCTCCCCGTGGATGTAGGCAATTAAAAGCTGAACCATGTTAAATCTTGTGTGCTCTTATTTTTCTGATTTGGTTTCTGTCTTGACATATTTATTGATTGGTTTAATTGGGAGGATCTTTTCCCAACAAAATCAACCATTTTGACACATCAACTAAGTAAAAATATGATTTATAAATATTTTATTAGTAAATTTAGGTATTTTATTAATTAATTTTATTTTAATTTATAAAAATACCATTTACACACCTCAAACAATGTTAAAAGTGTGGATAAATTTTATTTTTAATAAGTTGAGATGTTTAGGTGGTAAATTTATGAGTTGAGTAGGAAAAATAATAAAAGGTGTAAAAATTTAGGAGACTGATGATATATCAAACCAAAACAATATAGATTGAAATAAGAATTTTTGGACTTTTGTTATATATATATATATATATATAAATAGATTAAGAATAGGTAATACTCAAATTTTTTATAAATAAAAGTGAGTCACATTTGAACCTACTCAAAGATTGGGAAGAGAGATCTAACAAGCTTTTGAAGAATGTTGACAACTAGTAATGAGGCCTTGTTGAAGCAATACCAAGATGCTTAAAGAATTGAAATACTAATTTAATTTAGGTTTGATTATCATATGTGAGGTAGATAGTCACATTTAGTTTAAAATTTTAATTAAAAATCATTGTTTTATTTTTAATTTGAGAAAAATATAAAAAATTTTCAATTTTAAATTATCACTTGAAAAGCACATTAGTAGTGCGAACCTAAATTAAAAAAAAAACTGAAGATTAAATGGACAATAATAAACAAAAATTATGACAATATAAAACAAATTATATGGAGATATTGATTCTAATCAAATTCATTTAGGATTTTTAATTAGCTTTATCTCCTCTATTTATTAAATATTTATAGTTTATAAGAACCATATAAGAGTACACGTACATAGACTATTGGAACAATTATAATCCTTGAGCCGGCATGAATATAATTGTGAATTCATTGAGAAAAATTTTGTATTGTAGAGAATGTGTGTCTTGTTGATTAAGCATAACATATATATACACATGTACAATAAATGAGATACATGTACAATAAAGGCTATACATGGAAAACCTATATAGATCATCTAAGAGAGGAAAACAATCTATACATATCATCTAAGGGAGGAAATAATAATATTCAATATTGACTACCATACTAGGACAGAAACATAAAAGGAAACTCCAAACTCTAATACTCCCCTCATGTTGGAGCATAAAGATAATGAATGCCCAACTTGCGTAATAGAAAAAGAAACTGATCTCGACCAAGGGCTTTGGATAAAATGTCACCAAGTTATTAAGTGGAAGGAACATAGTCTGTAACTAGAGTACCATCCTGAATACAATCCCGCACAAAATGATAGTCAATCTCAATATGTTTAGTGCATTCATGAAAACAAGATTAGAGGTTATACAGATGGCTACTTGATTGTCGTAGAAAACCATCATCGATTGAAGGAACGAAATGCCAAAATCATTCAATAAGGTAGAAAGCCAAAGTAATTCACTAGTAGCATTTGCCGTGGCAAGGTATTTCACCTCAGCAGATGAACAAGAGGCCACATGTTGTTTCTTGGATTTCCAAGATATAGGCAAGGTACCAAGAAAGATAACATAACCAGTTGTAGAGTGGCATGTGTTAACGCAAGTGTATCTCTTAGCTGTATTGCTTATCTCAAATACCTATACTTTAGCTTAGCTTGTACCTCTTACTCGTTATGTCTCTCTCTCTATGTACAACTTATATATATATATATTTTGTAATCATTGTATTTCGTAACAATATATCAATACAATATATTTTTCTCTGCATATTCTTTTCCTTTACATGGTATCAAAGCAATGACTTCCTCATCTTCCTCTTCACAAATCATACCTGCTTTCTCTTCTTCCTCAATGATTAACTCATCAGCCCAATATACCTTTGGAATCAAACTTACCCTTAAAAACTACCTAGCATGGAAAACACAGTTCCTACCTCTACTCAATTACCAAAAACTGAATTCCTTCATTGATTCTGATGCATCACCTCCCTCAAAAAAAATTCCCTCCCCTTCGGATCCTACACAAGAACTTGACAACCCAACCTATGATCTCCGGATGCAAAAAGATCAAATGTTGTTGACTTGGATTTTCTCATCCCTAAGTGAAGATGTCTTCCCATATGTTATCGGTCATCACACTTCCAAATCAGCTTGGCAAGCTCTAGCCAATGCCTTCGGTTTCATGTCTCAAAATCGGCAACTTCAAATCCATATTGAGCTTCAAGAGCTCAAAAAGAATGACCTCAGTGTTACAGAGTATCTCAAGCGTGCCAAAGCCCTTGTAGACGAACTTGAGGCAGCTGGACGTTCTCTCTCCTCTGCTGAACTCAATGCCATCATCTACCGAAAATATTGGTGTTGAATATCACAACGTGATTAGCAGTCTGAATCATCGATCTCAAGGAGTTTCATTTTTCGAACTTCATGGAGAACTGGTATCTTAAGAAATCCTGTTACAAAGTCAGCATCATACACCAGTTGCAAATATTGCCACGCGACAAAATTCTGCACCACTTCTGCCCACACCACCCTTTCATCCTCCATAATTTTCTCCTCACATGCCTAATTTCCCACCAAACCTTGGCGTCCTAGAGCTCATGGTCCCTGTCAGATTTGCGGTTACCGTAATCACACTGCTGATGTGTGTCGAAGACGATACAAACCTAGTCAACAACCCAATTCTGCTGCTCAAGTCAACTTCTCCCAACTTTGATCACCAGGAACACATCTGTATCACCATCTTGTCTCGCCATTTTCACCTCAGGCCCAGTCGCAAGTATGGCATCCGGATACTGGTGCAAATTTTCATGCAACTCCTGATCTTACTGCCTTGAGTACTACATCATCTTACAATGGTTCTGAACAGTTATATGTGGGTGATGGCCAAGGATTGCCAATTCAGCACACTGGTAATACATTTCTTATTCACCCGTCCCAATCCTTTAATCTTAATAATGTCTTGCATGTTCCTCAACTCACCAAAAATCTTCTTTCTGTTCATCAATTCACATCTGACAATTCTTGTTTCTTTGAATTTTGGCCCACTCACTTTCTTATTAAGGATCAGGTTACCAAGACGGTTCTTCTTCTCTGACCGAGTGAAGATGGTTTGTATTCCATTCGAAGTCTGAAACCTCATGCCTTGGTTGCCACAGTTCCAACTCTTCAAGACTGGCATGCTCGTTTTGGACATGCTCAAAAGCGGACAGTTTCAAAAATTGTTAAAGATTTTAATTTACCATGTTCTTCTACATCTTTTTCACCTTGCTCATCATGTTATCTAGGAAAATTTTCTAAAATTCCATTCTCTAATGTCATTCATACAAGCAATTCTCCATTTGATATTATTCATTCTGATGTTTGGGGCCCTGCTCCTATTAATTCTAGTCAAGGACATCGCTACATTGTTTTGTTTATTAATGATTACACCAGATTCACATGGGTGTATTTTCTTAAAAATAAAAGTGAAGTTTTCTCCTCATTTTTATATTTTCAAGCTCTTGTTCATCGTCAATTCAATTCCACAATAAAGGCTTTTCACTCTGACTGGGGTGGCGAATATCAAAAATTGAACAAATATTTTCAATCACATGGAATCATTCATAGAATTGCTTGTCCTTACACACATGAACAAAACGGCCTTGCCGAAAGAAAAATTCATCATTTAATTGATTCCGAACTTACTTTACTTGCTCACAATCATGTGCCTCACAAATATTGGTCTTATGTCATGCAAATGGCTGCTACAATTATTAATTCTTTACCCTCTCATATTACCAAACAAAAATCTCCATTTTTCTTGTTGCACAATAAACACCCAAAATACACTGAATTCAAACCATTTAGGTGCACCATCTTTCCTCTACTTCGCCCTTTTAACAAACATAAGTTTTCTTATCGCACCACACCTTGTGTTTATCTTGGCCCTAGCCCTCAACATGATGGTTCTTTGTGTCTTGACATAGTCACCTCTCGAATATACACCTCTAGACATGTTAAATTTCAGGATTTTATCTTTCCCTTTAACAAAACTACTGTCCAATCACAAGTCTTGAAATCAAATTCTTCGGCACCTTAGCTCCATCTGACTTTAGATACAGCCCTCTCCTCAGCCCCAATGGATAAATCAGGTACCTCTTCTTCTTTATCTCCAACCTTTTCTCCTATTATCTCTCCATCTACTTCCTTATCTCAGAGTCACTCTCCTCTATCCCCTATCTCACCGAATCAAATCCTAAACATCAACCAACTCTTTTACCTCATCCTTATCCCCACCAAACCAGCTTATCACTACCTTCCCTACTCTTCTATCCTCTCCAAATGATCCTCCAGGCCTTAACCTTCTTGTCGACTTCACCTCTTATCCACCTCCCACCAATTCTACACCAACCTGAACTCATCCCATGTCCTTACGCCCCTCCACAATGACCAAACGACAAGCTCATCTTGCTACCATGTCATCCTCTTCTATAACCGAACCCAATACCTTCCTTCAAGCCACCAAACATCCTTAATGGCAACACGCCATGACTCAGGAACTCCATGCTCTTCTCCAAAACAAAACATGGACCTTGGTTCCTCGCCCACCCAATACTAATGTGGTTGCTAACAAATGGTTGTATAGGATCAAACGAAAGGCAGATGGTTCCATAGAGAGATTTAAAGCACGCCTTGTTGCAAAAGACTACACCCAAGAGAATGGTATTGACTACACTGAGACATTCAGCCCAGTTATTAAACCCACAACCATTTGAACATTTATTGCCATTGCTACCTCGCTCAATTGGCCACTTCATCAATTGGATATATCCAATGCCTTTCTACATGGCTTTCTGGACAATGACATATACATGGAATAACCCTCTGCCTTTGTTGATTCCAACTTCCCCAATCACGTCTGTAAACTACACAGATCCCTCAATGGCCTTAAACAAGCCCCACGGGCTTGGTTTCAACGCCTCCATGATTTCTTACTCCAGCTCAAATTTTAGCCATCCCAAGCGGATACCTCATTATTTATTCGAAAAGAAGCTAACACCACTTTATTTGTTTTGGTTTATGTAGATGACATTTTGATTGCAGGTTCATCATCTACTATAATTCAGTGGTTTGTGGATGCCCTTCGCCATGTCTTTCCCCTCCATGATCTTGGACCCTTACACTATTTTTTGGGCATTCAAGCTATTCGGCAATCTGATGGTCTCCTCTTGTCTCAACATCAATACATTCTTTCTCTTCTTCGCCAAGCTCACATGGACGAATGTAAGCCTTGCCCAACGCTGATGGCCTCTTCCCCTCCACTCACCAAACATGGCACCGAACTCCTTTCTGATGGTGTCTCTTATCGCAAATTGGTAGGGGGTCTGCAGTATGTCACCTTGACACGTCCTAACATTGCCTTCTCTGTCAACAAACTCTGTCAATTCATGCATTCACCAACTCAAGATCATTGCAAGCAGCCCAATCAGAATCAGCATAAGCAGAAAAAGAAAAAACACTATAGGAAGATAGCAAAATGCCTTGACTTAGAGATTTCTTAAGATAGCGAACTAATCTCATAGTAGCATCAAGGTGTGGTTATCTGGGCTCATGTAAAAATTGAGAAAGTACCTAGACAGTATAACAAATGTCAGGTCGAGTAATAGTCAAATATCATAATCGACTAATGAGACGACGATATGAAGCATGATCATTTAAAAGGGAACCATGAACATCAAATAACCCATGTTTTTTATCCATAGGAGAATCACAAGGCTTGCATCCAAGAACCCCGATATCATGTAACAAGTCTAGAGTATACTTGCATTGACTAAGGATAAAACCATCAGCATTATGAGCAGCCTCGATACTAATAAAGTATTCCAGGCTATCTAGATCTTTAATTATGAAAAGACCATTCAAATAATCTTTGAACCAGACGATCTCAGAGATATCATTGTCTGCAATCACCACATCATCAACATAAACTAACAAAGTAGTGAATTTATTTCCACGCACAAGCCTGAACAAGGAGTAATCTGCCTTAGATTGTTGAAATCCTACTAACAACAAGGTTTCAGTAAACTTATGAAACCACTACCGGGATACTTGCTTGAGACCATATAAGGACTTATGAAGTCTACAAACTCTAGTATCATATGAGATTGCCAAACCTTAAGGAATGCACATGTAAATTTCTTTATGTAAATCCCCATGGAGGAAAGCATTATTCACATCAAGCTGGTGAACCTCCTAATTACGAATTATTGCCACTGCAAGTAGACTTAGAACAGTTGTTAATTTAGCAATAGGAGCAGAAGTATCATAGAAATCTATACCTTCTACTTAGGTATACCCTTTCACGGCTAATCGCACCTTGAAGCATTCTACAGTACCATCAGAGTAATATTTGACCTTATATACCCATTTCGAATCAATGACATGTTTTCTAGGAGGCAAATCTACCAATGTCCAAATTTTTTTTCTTCCAATGCTTTAATTTCCCTTTCCATTACATCACGCCAACGTACATCCTTAACAGTTTGGGCATAGTTGTATGGCTCATAAATGGTGGTGATAATAGCTAGAAAAGCTTAGTGAGATTAAGAAAAACAAGTGTAGGAGATATATGAGGAAAAAGGATAAATAATACCTGAGTCTGCAGTTGGAGTGGCAGCTTATGTTGGGGTTAAAGAAGGTAACAAATTATAACCAAAACCCTACCATTTGGTAGAAACTTGATGAATATATGAAGGTTGATGATGCTCTATATATTCATGAATTTGATGAAGAGGGGAATCATTATCATCATTGTCTTATTCAAATATTTGGGTGTCACTGGGAGTGTCATCACCTAATGCTACAATGGATGGTGTATTGTTTGTGTCAGAATCAAAATCCACAAAACTAGGTTTTTAAGGAGATTTGGGAGTGCTATCAAAACAATATGTCAAGAAGGGAAATTCTTGCTCACAAAACACAAAATCACGAGATGCAAATATCTTGTGATTTTCAAGATCAAAGACCCTGTAACCTTTTTTACCATAAAGATATCCCAAAAAATGCATTTTATTGCCCATGATTGAAATTTGTTTTTAGACTTATTATGATGCGCATAACATAAAGATCCAAAAACGCGTAGATATGAATATGAAGGCAATTTATTGAAAATAACTTCACATGGAAATTTACTAAAAAGTTTAGAGGTATGAGTATTTGCAATCTCATATGATAAATTAATTTATTTTAAACTTCATTTAAATAAATTTTATATAATTAACTTTATGGAAGAATAAAAAAATATTAGATGTTTAAGTATATGACATCATCAACTTTATTAAAATATTTATTCAAATTTCATATCTCTAATTTATTGATTAAATTTTTTTAAGAATTCTACATAATTTTTAATTACTGTAAAATTATTACAAATAAATGATTTACATAAAAAAAAGATAAATTTAATGACATAAATATTTAATTCTTTAATTTTAATTTTTTTTGTTGGGGTTATTCTAGTAAAAAAATTAAAAATAATAATTTAATTGCTTAAAAATTGAAATTAAAATTACGCAAAAATTAAAATTATAAGACCTTAATTAGATGTGATTGAAAATATAAGGATTCAATTGAATATTTTATAATCTGTAATTTTAACTAATTGACTTAATGTATGTAAAAATAAAAGTATAAGAATTCAGTATGTGTAATTAAAAGTGTAATGACTCAATACTTTATATTAATTAGATATAATTTAAAAATATGAGGACTCAAAAAAAAAAAATACAGGGCGATAAATGGATTATTCCAACAAACTTATGCTATGTGCCTTCTCTTCATCAAGAAGCAGACACTAGAGGAATACTCTGCTCATTCTTGAAGAAGTTAAAAGGATCCACTCTCTGCTTCATCTCTGTCAACCTCCTGAAGTTGTTCTTGAAATGCTTACGCCCATAAACCTCAGCTTTCTCAAAGTTTGTTTTGTTGCTTGGATTGCTTCCAATATCAAGATCCCTATAGTTCAGAAATGCTTCTTGGGGATCCTTGCTTACATATGGAGCCATCGAATTATACATTTCTCTTGCCAAGCTTATGTGACGGTTACTTGCCTCAATCCCTTCTTCAAACCACAATGTGTAGTAATGCATCTTGAATAAGTGACATGCTCTATGAGGAAATGGTGTTCTTGAATTCGAAATTTCACTCATTTTTCCTCCATATGGATTCCATTGTAGGATCATACCATCTTCAAGAACATCTTCCATATGTTTTCCAGGTCTTTCTTTGAGATTATGTCTCTTACGTAATCTGATTTGCTCTTTCCAAACTGTTATACTAGGACGCTTCTGTTTGTTGTGGTCCCTCTTAGTGGAGTGGAGCCCACAACTTTGAAAAGAAAAAAAAATAAATAAAGGAAAGGCAGCATCAAAAATCGGTGAAGAAAAAATTAACAAAAGTTTAAAAAGAGTGTTAACTTTTTTATTTTTTCTTACATGCAGATGCCTATATAAAGGCACGGACAGGGCAAGGCAAGAATAAGCAACACAGAAAAGAAAAATAAAGAGCGAGAGAAGAAGCTCAAGAGTGAGGTGTGTTGTGAGGATAGCCAAAGCAATTTTGCTTTGATGAGTGTGAGAGAGTTTTAAGAGTTTGGGAAATTTTTCTCAAAGGGTAAGTGACAAAATAGTGAGGAAATTATTTTGGGGTGTGGGAAACAGTTTGAGTGCCACTATTTTGGTGAGATCTCTATTATTGTATACCTCTAGTGTTAATCTAGAGAAGACTCTCTCTTGTACCTACTATTTTTATAGTGGAAGAATTTTTCGAAGTTTGTCCCGTGGACGTAGCCTAACACAAAGGGTGAACCACGTTAAATTTTGGTGTCATTTTTTTTATTTATATGGCAGGTTTTACCGCCTATTTTATTCACCCGTTGGCCGGTTTGACCACCTTCATTTATTTATTTGTTTAATTATTTCTGTAGTAATTTTTATTTTGTCTCTGTGAACATTATTCCGCTGTGCCAACTCTATTAATTTCCCAACAAGTGGTGTCAAAGCTGTTGGTTCTTGTTCTGGAGGCATTATTAAATACTACAACGATTGAGGCTAAGACTAGTAAGATGATTAGTTTAAATGGCACAAATTACCACATATGGAGAAACAAGATGAAGGATCTCCTATTTGTGATGAAGTTACATTTACTAGTTTTTGCTAAGACAAAACTTGATGACAAGAAGGATGAGGAATGGGCATTTGAGTATGAGCAAGTGTGTGGCTTCATCCAGCAGTTCGTTGAAGACAATGTGTACAATCACATTTGTAATGAAACTAATGCATAGGCATTATGGAATAAGCTCGAGGAGTTGTATGCTTCAAAGACCGGTAACAATAAATTATTTTATCTGACAAAATTAATGCAGATAAAATATCGGGAAGGTTCTTCTGTCGCAGATCACTTGAATGAAATGCAAGAGATCGTGGATCAGTTGTCGGGTATGGGTATAAAATTTGACAATGAAATTCTTGCTCTTATGGTGCTTGGTTCTCTGCCACAGTCATGGGAGACTTTGAAGATTTCACTTATAAACTCTGCACCAAATGGTGTAGTGAATATGGAACTTGTCAAAAGCAGTATTCTGAATGAAGAGATGAGATGCAGATCAAAGAGTGTCTCTTCAACACAGTCAGATATCTTTGTTGTAAGTTCCAGGGGGAGAAGTGAGACTCGAAGCTCAAAGAAAAGAGATAAGAGTAGGGGAAAATCAAAAAGCAAGTATGCCAATATTGAGTGCCATTACTGTAAAAAGAAAGGCCATATCAAGAAGTTCTGTCGAAAGTTCAACGACAAGAACAAAATCAGAGATGTGAAGAAAGATTATAGCTGTGATGATGATGAAGCAAATCTTCTCAGAGAATTCAGTGTCCTTTTTTATGATGATACTATCAATCTTACTACCCATAAAACCAGCTGGGTGATTGACAGTGGTGCTTCTGTTCACGCTACATCTCATAGAGAATTTTTCTGATCCTATATTCCAAAGGACTCTAGATTTGTAAAGATGGGAAATGGGAATCGAATAAGAGTTGCTGGTGAAGGAGATATGTGTTTGGAAATGGAGATTGGCACAAGACTAGTCTTGAAGAATGTCAAGCATATTCCAGATATTCGCCTGAATTTGATCTCAACAGGCAAGCTTGATGATGAAGGTTTCAAAAACACCTTCCACAACGGCTAATGGAAACTCACTAAAGGTTCTCTGGTGGTGGCTAGAGGTAAAAAGGACTCAACACTGTATTTTACACATGTGAATCTCTCCAAAGACATGGTGAATGCTATAGAGAAAGAAAGTACAGTTGAGTTATGGCATAAGAGACTCAGCCACATAAGTGAGAAAGGGATGACAATACTGGCCAAGAAAAACGTGTTATCTGGAGTAGATCTTGTGCATTTGGAGAAATGTGCTGATTGTCTTGCAGGAAAGTAAAACAGAGTTGCTTTCGGGAGTTCTCCTCTTTCCAGAATGAAGAATGTATTGGATTTAATTCATTCAGACTTGTGTGGGCCAATGCCACTTTGTGACTTTCATTGATGATCATTCTCGGAAGACGTGGGCATACACCTTGAAGTTAAAAGATCAGGTGCTAAATGTCTTCAAGGAATTTCATGCCCTGATAGAGAGACAAACCGACAAGAAGTTGAAGTGCATCCGGACAGACAATGGTAGAGAGTATACTGGACCATTTGATGTTTACTGCAAAGAGCATGGTATTCGACATTAAATGACACCTCCAAATACGCCGCAGTTGAATGGTTTAGCTGAGAGGATGAACAAGACTTTGATGGAGAGAGTCAGATCTCTACCCTCACAGTCAAAGCTGCCTAAGACATTGATGAGTGCAAGAATTGCATTATTTTAAGCACTTAATGTGTTAGAATTAGGTGTCTTTTGGTTGCATTTGTGTGCTTTGTGTTTAGTTTTTACTTAGTTTAGTATTTATTGCATGATTTGTGTGTTTATTTATTTCTAGTATTATTTGGTTTATTTTTGGTTAATTTTGTGCATTTAGGAAGTCAAGGAACAGTGGAAGAAAGTTGCATGGGAGTCATTGACGTCTTGGAAGAGTCAAAGGAGCAATTAAAGTTGAGCGAGCCTAGTTTTGTGAAGAAGAAGCTGTGCACGGCCGTGCCAAAATCCTGCACGGCTGTGCCACCTGCTGATGGCAGATACGAGTTTCAATTTAATTACTGAAGATTGAGGGGCATGAAAGGGATTTCACAAGGCATCAAACCTAGGGTTGGAGGCTAGGGTTTTATAAGTTTGTAGCCTACAGAAACAAAACATTATGTCATAGTTTATATTACAATTTTTCTTTATTCAAGTTAGAGAGAACAAGGATTTTGCTTGTTCATGTTAAGTTTGAAGATTGAGAACGAAGATTGAAGATTCATAGACTGCTATTTCAGGGGGTTTCTCTTGTGATTTTGGATATTAATAATTCTATTTTGATTTATGATGATGTATATTTTCTTCTATTCTTCATCTCTTTCTTTTATAAATAACATGCGTGGCTAAATTCTTTGTTAGGGTTCTTGTTACAATTCAACCATGTGATAATCACAATTAAACCTAAGCCATTAATTTAAATCCTTTGGTTATTGTTGGCCACCCTTTGATTGAATTTATACAATAAGACTGATTCGAGAGATAGGTTGAATTGGATTAAGGCAATAACCTATTAGGTGCTTTCTTAGTTGAGAAACATTTAAGTGTCTAATATTGATTAGGGGTTGGTGCTTAAACTAGGTTAACTGAACACTTAGTATGCGAGAGCTGTAAATCTAAGGATGTCAAATTACTTGGTTAATTATAGAAGTTGTCTAGGAGGAACAGCTATAATTCTTTAGATACCCTCAAACTGGATTAAGGTTAGGTATGGCTTAAGAGTTAATTGATCCTTAGTAACGGTTGAATTGGAAATAAGAACCCTAGCTCTTTAAATTGATTGTTATTTAATTTATATTTCTTGTGTTTTATTTTAGTTTAATTTTTAATTTAATTCAAAATACCCTTTTTCGTTGTTTAAACAAACCTACACAATTAGTATTTCAGTAGTCAGTCTACAATTTCTGTGGGATCAATATTTAATTACTACTTGTACGAATCTGTATACTTGCAGAAACCCATTAGACATTTTGGGGTGAAGCTCTACTTACAACAATGCATGTGCTGAATCTTTTCACCATGTGTTCCTCTACAGTCTGACACTCCAGAGAGGGTGTTATCAGGAAAAGATGTTTCCTATGGTCATTTGTAAGTTTTTGGATGCAAAGCCTTTGTGCATATACCTAAGGATGAGAGGTCCAAGCATGATGTCAAGACATAACAGTGTGTGTTCATTGGCTATGGTCAATATCAACTTGGCTATAGATTTTATGATCCAGTCCAGAAGAAGCTTATCAGAAGCCGTGATGTTATGTTTATTGAAGATGAGAAAATTGAAGATATTGCCAGAGTTGAGAAGAACATCCCCAGCTCTGATGATGATTAAAATTTGAAGCTACTTCCTCTAACAACGGTGCCAAGGAAAGTTGGAGATAAAGATGAAGATAAAAATATACCGCCAGATGTAGGCAATGAAGATGCTCCTATTGAGATTCCATCTGAAGATAATGATGATGGTGTTCATGATCAACCACTAGCAGATGAGGCTTCTCCAGTGCCACTGAGGAGATCTGATAGAAACATACAACTTTTTACCAGATATCCTAGAGACCAGTTTGTCTAACTAACTGACGGGGGAGAGCCATAAAGCTTTAAAGAAGCTACAAATCATGAACACAAGCAGAAATGGTTTGAAGCCATGCAAGATGAAATGAAGTCTCTGCATGAGAACAAGACATTTGAGCTGGTGAAGTTGCCTGAAGGCAAGAGAGCTTTGAAGAATAAGTGGGTGTTCAAGATTAAGCATGAAGAACACACTCTCCAGCCCCAGCGACGATTCAAAGCTAGACTGGTTGTAAAGGGATTTAACCAAAGAAAGGGTATCGACTTTGATGAGATTTTCTCTCCAGTCGTGAAGATGACATTCATTTGTATTGTGCTGGGTTTAGCAGCAAGTTTTGATCTGGTGAGTAAATGGATGTTAAAACTGCATTCCTACATGGTGATTTGGAAGAAGAAATATTCATGGAGTAGCGAGAGGGTTTCAAAGAAAGGGGAAAAGAGGACTATATTTGCAGATTGAAGAAAAGCTTGTACTGATTGAAACAGGCACCACGATAATGGTATAAGAAGTTTGAATCTGTTATGGGGGAGCAAGGCTATAAGAAGACTACTCCAGACCATTGTGTTTTTGTCCAGAAATTCTCTGATGATGATTTTATTGTGTTATTGCTCTATGTGGATGACATGTTGATTGTTGGTCGGAATGTTTCCAGAATCAATAGCTTGAAGAAGCAATTGAGTAAGTCCTTTGCGATGAAAGACTTGGGACCAGCAAAACAGATACTTGGTATGAAGATTATCAGAGACAAAGGCGTCAAGAAGTATATTGAGAAGGTACTTCAGAGGTTCAACATGTATAATGCTAAAGCGATTAGCTGTCCTCTTGCTAATCACTTTAGATTGACTTCCCAGCAATGCCCTTCCACAGATAAGGAGAAGGAAGAGATGGATAGAGTTCCATATGTTTCATCCATTGGTAGTTTGATGTATGCCATGGTGTGTACACGGCCAAATATTGCACAATCAATTGGAGTTGTGAGTCGGTTCCTTTCAAATCCTGGAAAGGAACATTGGACTGGGTGAAATGGATTTTCAGGTATCTTTATGGAACATCTAAAATATGTTTATGTTTTGGAGATGCCAAACCAGTATTAGCTAGATACACAGATGAAGACATAGCGGGCGATGTTAATTCAAGAAAGTCAACCTCGGGTTACCTGATTACATTTGTAGGGGGAGCAATGTCATAGCAGTAAAAAATACAGAAATGTGTTGCTTTGTCTACCACTGAAGCAGAGTTTATTACAGCAACTAAAGCTTGTAAAGAGTTTATATGGATGAAGAAGTTCTTAAATGAACTTGGTTTTCAATAGGATAGATACAAGCTATTTTGTGATAGTCAGAGTGCTATCCACCTTGGTAAGAATTCCTCCTTTCATTCAAGGTCAAAGCACATTGATGTGAGATATCACTGGATACGGGATGTATTAGAGAAGATGCTGTTGCAGCTTGAGAAGATCCATACAGATGAAAATGGATCAGAC
>CATIWK010155686.1:0-14896 GCA_949634005.1 Mallotus japonicus
CTTGAGAGGTTTATTTAGTTAATTGATTATTCCAAGTGATGTAATCCCTAATCCCTTCCCCATTCATTTGGAATGTATGTTTGTAAATTAATTTTATTTTGTATTGTGTTTTAGGACTAAATTGCATGAAATATGGATAATGTGCAAACTTGGACTTAATGTAAAATTGACCATTGATCGAAGGCAAACCCAATTCACATGTAAATTAAAGAAATAATCGGATAATCAAAAGATAATAAATCATGAACATAAACGGAGGCCGATCGTAAGATCTAGTAGACATTCAAACGTCTATACCCAGTTTCTGAACCCATTTCTCTGATGACGGTTTCTGGGCACTTCCGTAGGAATCCAGTTGCCGTATAAGTGTGTTCCGATTTTCATTCTGGTGGCGACTCCATCTCTGAGTAGGCTTTGACCTATATCGTATTTCTCACGCAGGCCTCGGGCCCAAAACAGTGTCATGGTCGCCAACACTTGGGCGTGCGCTAAACCCCACCACCTACAGTGGCGACTCTACTGGGGATAGAGAAACTGATTCTTAGTGTTTGTGATTTATCATTTTTTAGAATTACCCCTTTATTTCTTTTGCATTCTTGTTGCATTCACTACACCTTTGCACACATTGAGCACTTCAATCCCGAACTAGCCGATAATAGTCAATATTTTGCTGCCTACATTTCACTCAAACCTGGCGAGGAATATTGGTTATTATCACTGACGACACATACTATCTGCGTTGTTAGACCCTTGAGTGGGGAGACGTATATGGATGTATATCGATGTGGGAGTCGAAGCCTAATACCCTGTGACTCAAGCTCATGCAGTGACTTAGCAACTTCCATTAGGAATGCTCCCCTATGCATGTGTTTTATGCCCTTTAATGGATCCTTAAAACAAAACCCAAGCCCATTATTAATGAGCCTTGTGTAGATTGGGCCTTTCATGCCCATGTTTAACCCATTTAGATGGATGTTACCCAAAGTGGGCCTTTCATGCCCACCTTTGGCCCATCGTAAATGGATCTTCATAAGGTAGGCCCTGATGTCACTCTCGGCTCGTTAAGGATGGACTTTGGGATTTATTAAAAGGATCAGTTACTTGTTCGTACCATCATGAGAGTTCTTGCATACGTCAGTTTTAATGTCCCCTGTTGATAACCGAAACTAGGCCAAAAAATCCTAGGACAAGATACTCGCCAATGAATACATGTGAGGGAGGAATAAGGGTGGAGGTCATCACATTTTTATCCGTATTTTGTCTTTGCTATTTGTAGATTAAGTATGTTTATTTCTTTTTTTGCTTTGAGTAGTGGACCGGCCTGCATATCATGCATACACGTCATGCATAATTCTGACCCTTGATCTTGCAGTTATAGATCCTTCAAGCTCGTCTGTGTGGACCTGCTCTACATTCGGTCGTTTAGTTAGAAGTTCAGAAATAATAATGGGGAGTGGGTTTGATCCAGAGGCTTTTAAAGCACAACTGAAAGATGAGGTAGTTTCACAATTGAAAGAAGAGATGGCTGCTAAGAACCGGTCTATGATGAGAGAGATGATGGGAGAGATAACCAAGTTGATCAAAGAGAAACAGCCAGCACAACCAGCACAGCTAGCACAGCCAACTACTTCGATTGATCTGGATACTGAAATCCCGATGAGAGCAAGAGAGGAGGATGAGGTTATAGTTTTAGCTGACTTAGTAGGTCGGAGGAATGTAGGCCAAGCAGAGGAAAGAGAACGACCTGATTGGGCTAAGGACCTGACCAAGGCCGTGACCCAGATGCAAGTGATGATGAAGGAGAAGGGCATGGCCACTCCGATGGATTATACCAGTCTGACCCTAAGTGAGGAGGATGATCCCCTGCCCCAGAAGTTCAAATTTTCAAACATGAAGAAATTCTCAAGAACTGATGACCTACATCTGCACTTAAAACAATATGCAACATACATGAAAGCCACCGGCTTGTCTAGCACGCAGATTGTTAAGCAATTTTCGATGTTACTGGAAGGGGCACCGATCTGATGGTATTATGCTCTGGATTCACATGTCCAATCTGATTGGAATGAGTTATATGCTGCATTCGTGAAGCAATATGGTCTCAATGTTCAGCTAGAAGTATCATTGAGAGATCTGCAGAACACAAGACAGAAGTACAATGAGTCTTTCACTGATTACTTGACTCGCTGGAGGGAGAAGCTAGGTCAAATGAGGCATAGGCCTGCTGAGGCGGATCAGTTGATAATAGCTATGCGAGGATGTGTTCAAACATTGTCTAAGAAGCTGGTAGATCTGGGAATCCACAACTTTAAGGAGCTATATAGGTTTGGGGTACATAAAGAATCAGAATTATCCAAGAGAAGAGATTCTTCGGAGGAAGATCCGGGAACAAAAATGTGGTTGGTTCAAGCAGCAACGTGAAAATTAATGCAGTCAGACAACCAAGTAGTGGTATATAGATTCACACTGATAGGCAACCGAGCAACAACATGCAGATCAATGCTGTTAGGCAACCCCGGAGGTTTTTAAATCTGGGACGGCCTTTGTCGAAAGTCCTTGAGAAGCTTGTTGAGAAGAACATGGTACGACCCCTACCTCCACAACAACCCCCACCAAATGCCAGCACAAGGCTCTACTACAAATTCCACCAAACTGTAGGGCATGACACTAACAGTTGCCCCCGCCTGAGACATGAAATTCAGGATCTTATTGATTCAGGCAAGATTACAGATCCTGAAACCCAAAAGCCAAACACATAGAAAAATCCTCTGCCTAACTACTGAAATGCCCCACCACCTGATACACCTATCCTGATGATCGGTACCGGCCTGATAGAAGAACAAGTCTTAAACTCTTTTGTTAATGTCGACCTCGAGTCACCAAAAACCGAACTAACAGACCCAAACCAAATTGAACAACAACTAGAGCTAGCCGTATGTGTCCTAGATATATAGAGCTCTGATGATGAGGATGAGGGACGCATTGACTTATGGGATGATGAAAAGAAAGAGAGTCAATCGGTCGGGAAGGTTGAAGAGAAAAAGGAAGATGTTGAATCCGTTAAGGATAAGGTAAAAGAACCAGAGACTTTCAAAGGAAAAGCTTAGAAAGAGGAGACTATTGCTAGTGTATGGGAGCTACTCATGCATTCTAGGGACCACAGGGAAGCACTAGTCCTGGCTCTAGATCAAAGGAAGACCTCTATGGGGAGCACGCCTGAACAGATGGTCGAGTTGCTGTCGGAAACTCCTCCAGGAGCTATTGTGTTTTCAAGTGACGATCTCCCGCTAGAGGGAAGGGACCACTATAGAGCTTTATTAATTAAAGCCGAAGTGAAGGGGAAAATGACCTGCTGTGTGATGGTAGATAATGGGTCAGCCATCAATGTGTGTCCATTGAAGATCTTACCAAAACTGGGGTTGGCTGTAGCAGACCTGAAGCCTTCTGAGGTGGTTATAAAGGCTTATGATGACACAAGAAGGCCTGTGGAGGGAATTTTTAGGGCACTGGTCAAGACAGGACCTGTTAAAGCTTGGGTTGATCTACATGTGATCGACATCCCTGTGACCTTTGTTATCCTGTTAGGGAGACCATGGTTCCATCCTTTAGGCGGTGTACTATCCACTCTTCATCAAAAAATTAAATTTCCTCACGAGGACAAGATTGTTACCATCTCTGCTGAAACCGAAACTGCTATAGCTGCTCTAAAGCTAGCACCCAAGGAGATTCCCATAAGCCCAAGATTTGAGATGTGCATGATTTACAACGAAGCTGAGATGAGTGAAAAGGTCATAGGGATGATGCGAAACATGGATTTCTTTCCTGGTTTAGGATTAGGAAGGAATCAACAGGGGATGCCAAAGCATGTAGAGGTTGAAACGCTGGTCTTGCAGCATGAAATAGGGTATGAAAGAGGCAATGAACCTAAAGAAGAGCTTGACATTTGGGATCAACTTAAAAAAGAGGAAGCTGAATATAAAAGAAAAGCCCTGTGGGAAACCTTTGTAACGGATGGCACCAGTTATCCTTACAACGGGGCTCCTGAGCCTATTCTGATGGCTGGAGAAGTGATCTCGGGATTTGAAATCTTCGCTGATCATGTGAAAGGAGTGAAGAAGGCCGATGCTACAGATGTCTTTCTGGAAGAGCTGATAATGACCAAAAAAGAGCTTGAAGAGGATATTGCTACTCCGGAAGTGAAGACCATCGATGATCAAAACGAGGAGTTGGACCTCGAAACCTATGTTCTAAATTCCATCATAGATCTTTTCTATGATGACTATGATGTTTCTTTTGTTGCTTTATTTGAAATTGATGAACTGTTTTCCTCTAAGATCAATGCAATGAAGTCTAATTTTGGTTACTTATGCGATGTGTTGCCTAGTGGTTATTCTGTTTCTGATGATCATTTCATGCATATGTTTGACATTAATTCTATACAAACTGAATCATTTAACTTAGGCACAATTGATAACCCTAAAAATATATTGCTTGCTTCTGATATAACTAATGATGAGAAAGAGAAAATGAAAGAGACATTGAAAAAGAGGCAGAAAGTATTTGATTGGGGGTATGAGGACATGTCGGGTACCGATAGAGAAATCGCTAAGCACAGGATCCCCACGTATCCTCACGTATCTCCAATAAAACAAAAGCAGAGAAGGTTGAGGCCAGAATGGGCTCTGCTGGTCAAAGAAGAAGTCGAGAAACAGCTGAAAGTGAAGTTCCTGGAAGTGGTAGAGGACACCCACTGGTTAGCGAATATAGTTCCGGTTCCCAAGAAGGACGGAAGGGTCAGGATGTGTGTGGATTATAGAGACCTGAATAAGGCTTGTCCGAAAGATGACTTTCCACTGCCACATATTGACACACTGGTTGATAGTGTGGCCTCAAGTGCTATGTACTCCTTCATGGATGGATTCTCAAGGTATAATCAGATAATGATAGCGGTGATTGATAAACTGAAGCCGTCATTCACCACTGAGTGGGGAATCAACTACTACACAGCCATGTCGTTTGGGTTGAAGAATGCAGGTGCTACCTACTAGAGGATGGCCACGGCTCTGTTGCATGATATGATCCATAAAGATATAGAGGTGTACATTGATGACATAATGGTGAAGTCTACAACCATAGAAGGTCATTTTGAAGCTCTAGACAAATTCCTAGCAAGGGCGGAGAAGTACAATCTCAGATTGAACCCTAAGAAGTGTGTTTTCGGGGTGACATCCGGGAAACTGCTAGGACATATTGTCAGCTAGAAGGGTATAAAGGTGGACCCCGATAAAGTCAAGGCAATCAGAGAGATGTCTGCGCCAAAGATGGAGAAGGAAGTTAGAGGATTCATTGGTCGGCTACAGTATATCAGTAGATTCATAGCTAAGCTGACAACTGTTTGCAAGCCAATTTCCAAGCTCCTAAAGAAGAATCAACCAGTAATCTGGGACGACAAGTGTTAATGAGCTTTTGAGGCCATTAAGGACTACTTAATGAATCCTCCGGTCTTGCAACCGCCAAAGCCTGGGAAATCCCTGGTCCTTTATCTAGCAATTGAGAAGGATACAATAGGGGCAATGTTGGCTCAGGAAGGCAAAAGGAGGATTGAACACACGGTATAATACTTAAGTAAGAAGCTGTTGGAATATGAGGCCAATTATAGTCTGGTAGAGAAGACGTGTTTGGTAATGATCTGGGCGATGAAGAAGCTCCGTCACTACTTCCAATCTTACAGCGTGCAAGCAGTTTCTAAACATGACCCCCTAAGGTATCTTCAACAGACACCTTCGCTTACAAGAAAACTGGCCAGATGGTTGGTACTATTCACTGAGTTCGACATTGATTATGTGGCAAAGAAAGTGGTGAAAGGGAGAGCGGTAGCAGACTTTTTAGCTCAAAGCCTACTAGCCGATGAACAAGAATGGGAGTTGGAATTCCCCAATGAGTATCTAGGGACAATAGAAGTGCAAGGATGGAAGATGTATTTCGATGGAGCAATGAATAATCGAGGGGCAGGCATTGGTGTAATTCTGATCACACCGGAACGGGAAATGATCCCGATGGCGAAAAGACTCGAGTTCGAAGTGACAAATAACCAAGCCAAATACGAAGCCTATATTTTTGGACTAAAAGCATTGCGCAGTGAAGGGGTAGAAGATGTCACTGTGTACGGAGATTCCATGCTGGTTGTGAAGCAAGTTTCTAAAGAGTGGGAAGTAAAAGAAGACAGACTATGTTTGTATTGGGATTATTTAGCCACTGTTTCTCTATCTTTTAGTCAATGCAAGTTTGTTCACCTGCCAAGGGAAGAGAACCAGATGGCGGAAGCCCTAGCTACTCTGGCATCTACATGGGAGAGCGAAAAAAAACCAGAGGTCAAGCCTTTAATCCTAGCAAGATCTCGAAGCCCTTGCTATGAGGAAATAAGGGTCATGCCAGTCGATGCTACTGAAAGACCTTGGTTTTATGACCTACAGCGATATTTGGAAACGGGACAGTTCCCTGAGGACACTGAAAGGAAAGAGAGAGTGTCGTTGAGAATGCTGTCACGACACTTCATCAGCTATAACGGGATGCTGTATAAGAGAATGCCGACTAGAGTTCACCTGAGATGTGTTGACAGAGCAGAAGCTCAAAAGCTCATGGAAGCAGTACACGAAGGGGTGTGTGGGCCACATATGAATGGCACAATCTTAGCAAAGAATGGAAACAGATTATGTCAAGTTTGTGAGGAGATGTTATAATTGACAAGCTTATGGTGATGTCAGCCACTTGCCATGTGTAAGCCACACATGAATGGCATAGTCTTAGTAAAAGAAGATAGCTTGGCAGGGTTATTTCTGGATAACAATGGAAACAGATTGTGTCAAGTTTGTGAGGAGATGTTATAATTGACAAGCTTATGGTGATGTCAGCCACTTGCCATCTATGGAACTTCAGGGAATGACTTCTCCTTGGCCGTTTGTAGTATGGGGAATCGACATTATAGGAGAGGTAAGACCGAAAGCATCAAACGGTCATCGATACATTGTGGTAGCTATTGATTACTTCTCCAAGTGGGTCAAAGCAGAATCCTACACTACGGTCAGCTCAAAACAGATGGCGAGGTTTATTGAGAGGAACATAATCTGTAGATATGGACTACCTCACCATGTCGTTACCAACAATGGTGTCTAATTCTGGGCAGAGATGGCTACGCTACTAGAAAAGTATAAGATAAAACACCACAGGTCATCTCCATATAGGCCGCAAGTGAATGGGGCTGTGGAAGCTACAAACAAGAATGTGAAGAGGATCCTGTCCAAAATGCTAGAAAATTATCGGGACTGGTCAGAATACTTGCAATTTACACTGTGGGGCTATAGAACTACTACCATAACGTCGACATGAGTGACTCCTTATTCTTTGGTCTATGGATGCGAGGCTGTATTGCCGATGGAAGTAGAGATTCAGTCACTGAAGGTTCTTCTAGAGTCAAAAATTCCTGAATATCAGTAGGTGGAGAGTCGTTTAGCACAACTCACCTTGCTGGATGAGAAAAGAATAAAGGTTATGTACCACTTATAGCTATATCAGAAAAGAATAGCCCGAGCCTAAAATAAAAAGATAAAGCCAGGAAAGATCAAGGAAGGAGACTTAGTGGTCAAGCTCACGAGGCCGATCATGACTAATCTGAGGGACAAATTCAAGCCGAATTGGGAAGGTCCTTTCTTGGTAAAGAAGCTGTTCTCTAAAGGTTCTGCTATTTTGTCTGACTTAGAAGGAAATGAGTTTAGAGAGCCTATCAACCTCGATAAGCTGAAGAAGTACTTTTTATGAAAGTCTCGCTAGGGAGAAAACCTCGAAAAAGGCTGCCTAGGCAAAAGTTAGAGACAGAAAAATGAAGAAAGTAAAAAGTCCTACTAGATTGAAAACCTCAAAAGAGGCGGTCCGGGCAAAAGTTAAGGACATGTAAAAGGAGAGTAAGGGAAAGAAAATAGTTAGCTGGAAAACTTGCAAGGGCAAGCCACCTAATGACATGAGATATATCAGAAGCAAAATGTATGTGCATATTGTGCTTAATTTAAATAAAATAGATTGCTTCAATTATTGTTAAACGTTGTATTAAGTGTCTATTACACACTGTTTAACTGCAAAAGGAAACCATGTTTAACAAAAGGGAAATATGACTTAGTTCATAAGAAAATAGTGCTTCCTTTTCTTTTGTTTAGCATCTTGAACATTCATTGCTTGTAACTCTCTTATCTTTTTGCTTCTAATAACACGCCTTGTATTGACCATCTGTGGACGAATCTCTACTGTAGTTTATGTTTCTTTGAATGGTTCTTCGAGGCTAAGTAGCCGCCAGGTTATCCAGGAAGTTCTAAGTAAGGGGCCCTGGTTCAAATTCATGCACGAGCTCCAGGATCAATTGCTTCTGCCTATACTGGTGGCAGAGTCGTGCTGGATTGTAGAATATAGCAGAATGGAGACCAGCAACAGGAACACAATAGGTATAAGAATGGAGGGTTATGTGTTATAGTCTCCACCATGGACATGTCCAGTGGATCAGAGTATCAGGGAATGTTGACAGCCAACCATAAACGTCCTCTGGTACAGGATGCAACTTCCTAGTTCTACAATGCTTGGCCCTATAGCGGGAGATGTTTTGAGGAGGTTCCAACAGTCTCAGCTTTTCGTGAAGCCACATCTGCAAGAATGATAAACAGGCAAGTTAAAGATGAAAAAACAGTAGAATATAGGGGCAGAAAGAAAAGACTAACCTCCAACAGCATCGAACTCCTAGAGAATCATTTAGTGGAGGTGAAGTTGTCTAGCCCGATAAGTGTCTCCGCCAGGATGAGAGGAAAAGGGTTGTATCCTGCTTCCACCTAGCTCAGGATGTGGAGGACTTTAGAATTACAATTCTCGGAAGAGGAAACTAGAAGGAATTGAGCATACAAGCAGAGAGCCATCATTTTTGGCCATTGAATCTCTCTCTTGTCTACACCAATGATGATTTCAAGAAAGGACTCCAATTTGATCTCAGAGCCGAGAATTAAGCCAGACGAAGACTGAGGTGGAAGATTAAACATATGAGCCATCAGATATTGAATGAAATGGAGTTCCGAAACCTTGAGGTTGGGGATTGTAAGTTGGCAAGCAGAATTCAGGCTAAGACTGAGTATAGATTCAAATTCTTCCGGCAGAGGGCATAACTCTATAGAGATGAACCAAAAAATGTGTTTCTGGGGATCCTAGAATTGAGCTACAGAGAGGAGAAAAGGGAAGTCAATCCTCCTAGCATGCAAAGTCTTGAGAATCAACAGGTGAAAAGAGGTTAGTTTGGCCCACGAATCACCATCCAACCCCTTTAGGATCAGTTGTAGCTTCTTGAGACTTCTTTCAGTCATTTTTGAGTTTGCTGGAATGTTCAGAGAGAGGAAATGAAGTTTTGGGGTGAAGAGGGGAAATGAGAGGCTGAATTGTAGATTTAGGGATTTAAAAGGGCCTGCAGTATAATAAGGAGGCGATAGCCGCCTCGAAGAGGCGATCGCCTCTCCACTAGAGGGCCAAGAGGCGATCACCCCTCCACTAGGGCGATGGGCAAAAATTTGGGGGAAAATGATGTTGTTTCCACTGTAAGACATGTAATTCGACAGTTTTAAGAACATACACACAAAGATATATGAATTACTGCTAAATTTGATGTAAATTGGCAAGCATCTAATCAAAGATAGTGTGCATAAATGAAATAAACTTCTGCAACATCAAAAAGAAAACTGTACTACTGCATGAATGGTTAAATGTTCAGAAGACCCTAAGCTAAGGAGAGTCCTACTCGATACCCTCTGAGTCCTCTCCCTCCTCGGCATCATCTCCGGCCCTAGGAGCGTCTGCAGGCTACTCACCCGCACCACCAGCATCCTCAGCATCCTTAGTATTATCCTCGTCCATCTGGAGAGCCTCCATCTGATGCTGCAGGGTCGCAATCCTCTCAGATTGCCTCGCATCACGATCCTGTGTAAATAATTTCAGAGGTTAGCCAATCATGCATACATGCATACATGCGAACATATGAAGAGTACTGCTTACCCTCCACTGCTCAGTGGCCTCAATCAGGTAATCTCTCTAAGCCTCAATCAATCGGTACATGTAATGTCCTTGCTCCAGAGGAATCTGCACTCATTGTAAATGAAATAAGCAATGATAACGAATATGTTGAGAGTTAGTCAAGAAGCAGGTTAAGCATGAGCTTACGAAATTGGTGCCAACGGGGGGAAGAAGAGGGTATCAAGCTCTCATCCAGAGTCAAGAACCGACGGGACAGCTCTCTAGGAGAAACCCAGTAGCGAACTAAGGGATCAGGAGTGTGGTCAAGGCGGCCTACAACCAGGTCAGAGACTCTAACTGTGGGAGGCTTATACTGTGATGTCCCAGCTGAGGTACCAGCTCCACCCTGGTATGTGCGAGGTCTCTGGTACTTGCCGTAGTAGATGGGTCTGAACAAACTCCCGGTACCGACTCTTAAGCCGTACTGTGTGATCCATAGCGGCCTCCCCAGCCATAGCTTAGGCGAGCTCAGCACCCTCTAGCTTATGTGTCCAAAGCATACTGCTGGGAGGAGACTTGGGGACACGTCTCTCCCAATGCCCCGGTGCCAGTTAAGGACCCGTTCACCCAGGTACCAGGCCCAGTAGTATGGCCCGCAGAGAAGGACTTTCCTCTGAGCTAAAGGTCGAGAGCGCGTCATCTCCACGTTCCATCTGTCCTCAGGCCCCCACAAGTCATTCTTGATCTGCCAAGAAAGGAAATCAGCAAGTAAGTAAACTAAATTTATAAAATTACTAATGCAATGTTAAATGTTTCAGGTACTGCATCTTGTGTCAGGGCATTCAGATGCTGCCGATGAATGTGCACTCTAGTCAGATGCTTCTTTAGGATATGGCTAGCTCCCCATCTACTCAAGGCGAGAAAATTGTTCCCCACACGCATCACCCCGATGACCAGCTCCATTTCTAAAGCCCATATCTGTCAAAGAAACATTGTTAAGTGAATATCGAGAAGCGGACATCTAGAAAATTCAAGAAGGAAGGATAGAGATATAACTTACTAGAACGGCGTACCAAAAGCCGCAGAATCTCTTGGCTCCACAAACAAGCTAGTCCATGCTCCTGTAAAGGTAGGCTAGGGCATAGCCACCCCAGTCATATGAAGACACCCTACCAAGTCTTGCACGGGCATAAGGAACATAAGATCTAGTGAGCTAGCGGTGTCAGCAAAAAGAGTAGTGCCGAAGAGATAAAGCAGAAACGCCCGCACCACCTGGTCGATCTCACGAGGGGAGATCATCGCTGTAACTCTCTCCTGGGTATAGAAGGTCCGGATGGAATCATGCTTGATGGTGTGTGTGCCCTTTATTTCTGGTATGCCTAAAAGACGCTCGATGTATGCTAGCTTATCAGGGGACATCTGGTGGAAGCTCACGTCAAAAGGAACAAGATCACCAGCACAAGCGATCCCTGTGATGGCAGCGAAAGACACAGGATCTAAAGTCATCTCCCCAAAGGGTAGGTGAAAGGTGTGTGTGGTATCGAGACACCTCTCCGTCAAAGCATGCAAGGGATGGTAATCAATCTTCCCCTGCTCATCAGTGAGGCAAAGAATGAAGTCCTCAAAATCGGTCTCCTTAATCCGGTCTTTTTGGTCATCGGTGAGCTCGTAGTAGAAAGATTGAGCTCTATGGAAGTTCCCGGCGCCCTTGAATACTGTCGCATCATGCTACAAAAGGAAACCATGGAAGTTTAATTAGTGTATAGTTGTTTAAATGCTTTAAATTCCTAGGAAGACAGAACCAGAGCACGAGCCACCCTGGCTAAGAGGCGAACGCCTCTTGGAAGAGGCGATCGCCCCTTAAATAGGAGACGATCGCCTCCTAGAAAGAGGCAAACGCCTCTTGGCAAGGAGGCAATCACCTCTTTAGAGCGAAGAACAGTTCCTGCGTTCCGATTCAAGCCAAATCTTCATTTTAATCATGCATTTGATCATATTTCTAGTCCTAAGCGATGATTAAATGATTTCTATCACTAAAATATTGATATTTTGCAGAAAAAATAAAAAAATTGATTGCTAACCTCTCCGAAGGCAGATGAACAAAGGTGAGTCCTCAAATCTACAAGAAGAGGAACTGTATCAACCCTCGTGAATCCAAGGCTCTGTGGTGCATGAGCAAAAGGAGAAATGTGATCCCATGCATGAAGAAGGGGAGTCCTGTCATCACCCATTTTGAAATTGAGAAAGTGCGGGAAGAAGGAGAAGAAAAAGAAAGAATAGAGGAAAAGAAAAAGAATGGAAAAGGAATAAGGTTTTCCTTTTTATAGGAAAAAAAATTGCAAAAAATGATGATGGATGAGATATATGAATGGAGTTGTCTCGGGTGAGTCCCGAAGATTTTATTGAAAGCAGAACGATTGTCAAAATTGTTAAGACAAATGTTGGCTAAACGAGGTTCCCGAAGGAGGGTAGTTGTGTCTATTTTTATCAAATGAGTGTAGTTCGTTTGTGAATTGACAGATCATAGCATCAGTCAAGTTGGGAAGTTTCTGATCGTAGCATCAGTAGGGTTATCTGATCGTAGCATCAGAGTTCAGGGGCTACCGTATGGGCCAGGAAAACCCGAGTATAAAGGTGCGAGATCCTCACTTTAAAAGTACTGAAGGGATTGTCTGTCAGGCCAGGAAAATCTGAAGATGACGCAGCAGGCGTAGATTCCTATATCAGGAAAAAGGGACTGGCTCCAGGGCTGGGAAACTCGAGATAAAGGTGCGAGTGCCCGTATCAAAATTAAAGGGATGCCAATCAAGGGCTGTTAGGGTATTGAATCCCCGAAGTCCGGACCATCGAATAACTAAATCGGGCTAAGAAAACCCGAGAAGTTTGGATCATTGATTGGAGTGTTAAGGCCAGGAAAACCTAAAGATGACAGTGAGTTCCCGTATCAATTAAAAGTTTCCCATAAATAGTGAGTCGGACTTGATGAGTTTTCGATATTCCCCAGCTGCGGACTGTTCGGGTCTGAATCCCCGAAGTCCGGATCGTTGAATGGTTGTTTTGGTTAGAATCCCTGGAGCCAGAATCCCCAGTGGAGTGACTGTTCAGACCATAAAAACCTAAAGAGTTTGAATCATTGTGTGAAGAATCAGGCCAGGAAAACCCGAGGACTGTGTTCCCCAGATGAGTCTGGATTGTTGAGTAAAGTATCAGGCCAGGAAAACCTGAGAAACACATTTCTGTCAAGTAAGTTTTGGGCCAGGAAAACCCGAATGTTGCAGTCACAGAATAGGTTGAAGAATTCGCTTCTCGAGTGACGCTCGGGAATCAGGTATGTTGTTATTTATGTTTTCTTATGTCTTTGTGTTGTTGCATATTGTTTTTTCAAAAAATTTGAATGCATGAATGCAGTTTTTTGAAAATCCAAGGGGGTAAACTGTAGACACCCGATCTGGTCAGCCCGCGTTAAGGGACGGACTGTGGTTGCTCGGTTTTGCTGGCCCGTAACAAAGCTCGATGATGAGAACAAGATTAGAATGCAAGAAAAGCCTGAAATTCTTTAAAGAATGGATTTAGGAAAGCCCAGCCCGTCAGACCCAAGCCAAAGCACTTGAGCCCAACATGGCCCACGTAGGCCCAGGCTAAGGAGGCGACACCTCCTGGCCAAGGGGCGATCGCCCTTAGCCAAGGGACGATCGCCTCCTAGGTTGCCACTTACATGTTGTATTAAATGCAGCATGTAAATGGCAGAAAGAAGGGGGACCTACACCTCACCCTTTGCTCCAACACGTAAAAAACCACTTTTTGAGAGAAAAATGAGTGGAAAAGAAGGGTTTTGGGGGAGAGGTGAGGGGATGGTGATGGGATGGGTAGGTTAGGCTTGGCTTGAGGGATTTAAAAGGAATAAGAGGAAGAAAAAGAAGAGGAGGAGAGGCTGAATGTTTTTGGTAGAGAAGAAACTGAAAGACCAAAGACTAGAGCAAGAAGAGAGAGGGAGAAAGAGCTCTGAGGGAGAATGATTTCTTAGTGGAAAAGAAAGGGAAAACAACTTAGAAGTCCATTTCCAAGGAAGAAGAAGGCTCTTTCTTGCATGTGAGCAAGGATCAAGCTCACCAATTAACCTCTGAGGGTCAAATACTTTGAAAAAAAGCTTCATTCCAGTAAATACTTTTACTTGTTCTTTAAATATTAAAGCTTTAAGTTAGTTGGTTCATTTCCTTGAATATTTATCAATTCATGCTTTGAATGTGAATTCTATGTGATATACCATGCTTTAGATGTAATTTATCAAGGTCTTAGGGTAGTTTTAAGCTTTGAATCTATGCATGTACAATTTGCTTAGAGTAGAAGTAAGTTTTGACTTGATAGAGAGTGTGCTCGCCCTGTTGAGGAGGCGACTGCCTCTTCACCTCTTGGTAAGAGGCGATCGCCACCCAGCCAGAGGGCCGAGTGGTGATTGCCACCTAGATAGGGCGATGGATGCCATGTCCTGCCCCCCTGCATGTTCTTTGCATGTCTTCATACCTGCTTTATATTGTTATGTTGTTATGCTATGCATGATTATACTCTGTTTGTGTTAAATTAGTAAAAATGTCATGTTTATTTGTGTGTTTGCTCATATTTGAATCCTTATTTTATAGGTTATTGTTTGTGAGCTAATTAACCAACTTCCTAGTTTGTGGGAAAGGGTGAATGTTTGTTTTGCAGGGATTCTTAAGAGTGATTCTTCAATCACTAATCTGTATTAATTAGTTCTTGAGAGGTTTATTTAGTTAATTGATTATTCCAAGTGATGTAATCCCTAATCCCTTCCCCATTCATTTGGAATGTATGTTTGTAAATTAATTTTATTTTGTATTGTGTTTTAGGA
>CATIWK010155718.1:0-25040 GCA_949634005.1 Mallotus japonicus
ACATATTGATTTGCAAGTGCTATTGGATGTTTGAATTGGAGGCAGTTATAGAGCATTTGATGAGTATGAATGGATTGAAGTTGCTTGGAACCAAGCCTAGCTGTATCATTTCTTGCAAAGCCCTGAAGAGCTTGAGAGACTCTACTGTGAGATTCATCTCCTTAAGACATTGAAGCATAAGAACATAATGAAATTTTATACTTCTTGGGTTGATACTGCAAATAGGAACATCAACTTTGTCACTGAAATGTTCACTTCTGGGACTTTGAGACAGTAAGAATTGTTAAAATCCAATTGAATCATTAGATTCAATTTTCTTCCTTTTTCAATCATTCTACTTTATAGTTCTTCCCCATTATTTACCATTTCAAGTGGGTTCACTTGCTTCTTTTGTCTTTCATAGGTACCGGCTAAAGCACAAAAGAGTTAACATTAGAGCTGTGAAGCATTGGTGTAGGCAGGTCTTGAGAGGGCTTCTCTATCTCCATAGCCACGACCCTCCTGTGATCCATAGAGATCTGAAATGTGATAACATTTTTGTCAATGGAAACCAAGGGGAAGTCAAGATTGGAGATCTTGGACTCGCTGCAATCCTGCGAAAATCACATGCTGATCACTGTGTTGGTATGCTAGTTGACATAATCTAGTGAAATCTCTTCATTTATTACCATCTCTTCATTTTTCTCTTCTCTGGCTCTCACCTTTCTTCAGGGACGCCAGAGTTTATGGCCCCAGAAGTCTATGAAGAGGCATATAATGAGTTGGTCGATATTTATTCATTTGGGATGTGCATTCTAGAAATGGTCACTTTTGAATATCCATATAGTGAATGCTCTCATCCTGCTCAAATCTACAAGAAAGTAATCTCTGTAAGGCCTCACTCTCTCCCTCCCTCCCTCCCTTCTATCCTCCCTGCACAAACAGACATACAAAAGAGAAAGATTTGATTTATCCAGTTGATTATTGTAGGGCAGAAAACCTGATGCTTTGTACAAAGTGAAGGACCCAGAAGTGAGATCATTTGTGGAGAAATGCTTGGCAACTGTGTCACTTAGGCTCTCAGCTAGGGAGTTGTTGAATGACCCTTTTCTCCAAATTGATGATTCTGAGCCCAATTTTAAATTATTAGACTATGGGGAAGAAGTTGATGGCGTTGGTCCTCTGATTAGGCAACCGTACTATGAACTTCATGATGATTCTTATCCCTACTGTAATGGATACTCAAATGGCTATTGCTATGAAGCTCAAAATGAATTGGAATATCATCCAATTGAGTTTGAACAAAGTGGAATTGAACTTTTCGAGCATCATGATGATGAGCATTCTGCAAATCTTGACATAAGTATAAAAGGGAAGAGGAGAGATGATGGTGGAATCTTTTTGAGACTCCGTATTGCAGATAAAGATGGTGAGCTAACTTCCTTTCTTTTTTTTTTCCTCTTTTCTGTAAATTGCTAATTTATCTGTGTTCCCTAATGGATGTTGAATCTGGTTCTTTATTATGACCTTGCAGGTCGAATTCGCAATATTTATTTCCCATTTGACATTGAAACTGATACAGCACTGAGTGTGGCCACTGAAATGGTTGCTGAACTAGATATTACAGATCAGGATGTGACTAAAATTGCAGATACGATTGATGAGGAGATTGCTTCCTTGGTACCAGAATGGAGGCCAGGGCCAGGCATAGTGGAAACTCCTCGCTTTGCAAATCAAACCCTCTGTCACAATTGTGCTTCTGCTCGAACCTCCAACGGTTCACTTATGGATTTTCTATCAAATAATCCATGTTGTAGAAATGGATGTGCTTCTATGCATGGCCGATTTGAAGAGATCACATTCCAGGCCGCTGATGAATCCAATCTTCATTTGACTGAAGTTGCTCCAAATATATTGAACCATTCAAACTGCTTGCACTATCAGGGAATTTGGGGTGAACATGAAAGCCGTGAACTTACTCCAGTGGGCTCTGGAAGAAGCCATTCGGATGAAGAATATGAAAAGCTTGATCAATCAATTTCAATAAAGGATGAGAATAATGTAAAGATAGAAAATGAAATTCAATCTGGTGCAAGAGAATCTATTCAACACTTCAGAGGTTGTGGCTCTTTCTGTAGACTTCCCCCGCTGTGTAGTGACCTGCCAGACAGCTATGAAGACAAAATGCAGCAAGAATTAAGATGGCTTAAAGCGAAGTATCAGATTGAATTGAGGAAACTTAGAGATCATCAATTAGGTTTAGTATCAAAAACTTCAACTTTGGACAGTATAGTTTGCAAACTAAGTAAAGGGGTTTCGTCATCTACATTAATGAACTCATTTCAAGAAAATAGCAGTGAAGATCTCTTGAAGTCATTTGTGCATGACAAACTTCACTGTCCAAATTTACACACTGATGTGAATAAAAGTTGCTCCAATTTGGATACTCAAAGGGCCGGAAATTGCGAGGCAATGAAGGAATCTCCAAGAGCAGGACCCATGGTCACTGCCAAGAGCTTCCACACTAGATCATTGCTTCCACGCTCGCTTCACAGGACAACATCCCTCCCAGTTGATGCTGTTGATGTATAACATGTGTAAGAATTTTTTTTATCAATTCTTTTATAAGTTTATTATACACATTATAGAGGCTTTATCATTATCCAATCCATCTTTACGGATAGAGACGGCAAATCCACCCTCAATGTGCCTATGTCTAAGCAGTCTGCCTATCATGCACTCAAAACAAGAACATACAAACCTGTGGTGATTTGGCATAGGTACTTGTGTGGGGAGATGCCAAGTCCTGAGGCATGTAGAATTTCAAATGTAGTTCTGAGTCTTATGTATGTTACCCATATGCCTAATAGTAAAATATGCACAAGTTAATGGAAAGTGCAGAACAAAAAAAGATCAATCATTTAAGGCTTATAGGTATAAAAAATATTCTGATATGGTGAATTTGTTAAAAAAATCCAATGTGCGTTATCTACAGATATTTGAGCAACCAAAAAGGGTGTTTATTATTGGCTGTTATGATTGATGAAGAAAGATGCAATAATTGATGCTTGCAGTTGCAGAGCTTCCAGGTGTAATGACTTTGTTGACTTGGAGTTCATGTGCATCTCCTATTCATTCAAATTTGTAAAGACCAGAGCACTAAATGCCCTTTTTTATTCTTTACATGCCACATCTAAATGCCTGCTTCACTTGGGATGATTGTTGTACAGCAGTAGCATATGGCAGACTCAAATGAAGTGGTGACTGGTGAATGATTTGCATTCAAGTAAATAGCTGGCCAATTCAAGCTGGCTAAGTTTGATGCTTGTGGTAGAGCCCACATTTGATGTTAACAAAGAGAGATGCAAAGTAAAGAGAGGAAGTAAATGAATGGCCCACAAATGAATTATAATTTTATGCATGTTGATCTATTCACAACATGGGTTGCCCACATGACTGGTATGGTTCCATGAACAAACAAAACATGGTCCACAAAACTGACCTCAATTAGGCTGATTTTGATGTAGACTTAGAAAAGAATTGTAATCAATCCACGCAGAAAACACCCTCGGTGGTACACAAGTTGTACTCTTTAGTACTGATGTTCATGCTCTAAACCCCAAGTCTTTCATTATAGTTGATAAAAATTAAATAAATCATAAATTGATCAAATGGTCATTCAACTTGGGGAACCTTCTATGAAGGTGAGGAACAATTAAAAAAAGAAAAAGAAAGGGTTACCATTAGCAAGTGCCTGTTTCAAGTTGGCAACACACATGGCTCAGCCAATAAATTTGCCAACCATGTTGGAATGGGAGAGATTAGACCAATATGAAACCTACTTTTGACAGTTCCAAAATTGCAAGCAAACTTGGAACAGTATCAAATATCTGATTTGCAGGTATAAGGGGATCATTTATTCTTTCCATGAAGAATACCTATAACCTTGTAATCCCTTAACTTCACATGATTTTGATTTTGACCTCATACCTTGCACAGGATTTTATGATATATATATTTTAGGCGTTATGGACTAGATAAAAGAGAACAATTTTTTTTCTTTTAAATTAGGTATAAATAAATTCCACAAATTGATAAATTTAACTCTATATTTCAATATGCTCTTTAAGAAGAATGACCGCTTAAATAATTTCTCACTAGTTGCTACATTTTTTAATATCATATAGAGTTAATGATAAGCCAAAAAGAATTAAGAAAACTAAGCTTTGAAAAATCAAAACCAACCACATAAGATTTAATCAAACTAAATTAGCTAAAAATGACCACATTCTTGAAAAATTAAGCTAACAAGAAATCATGATGTAAACAACCCACCTTTTCTTTTCCTTTTTTCAATAAGCTACCAAGAAACAAACAAAAAGAAAACAACAATAAGATTCACCACAAAGCATGCAACATGAGGAAAATAGAGTCATGCTTCATGATCATGTGGGTGACTAAAGAAAGCTAGTTGAGTCACAAGAGATAAGCATTACTATAATGTTCAGTGACTTGTAGTAAATTGCACAAGATAAGATTCACTTCAATTGTTAATGGTCTGTAAGGGAGTCGGTTTAGATGGAGAAAGAGAGAAATAGATTTACTTTTAAATGATTGAGAAGCTTTTTCCTGTTTTTTTGCTTTCTCATCATATCAATAATGGGGTCATGATGAGGATGGGGAAATTTGCATTTTTTTGTTTTGCTTTATTCATCAATTTTTCTAGTGGCTACAACCAAAGTAAAGCTTAAAATAAGTGGAAACATATGAATCCTAGAAAGGTGATTTTCTCTTTTCTAAAAGAAAAAAAAAAGTAGTGATTTCTACACCTAGATAAGCATATTCTCAAATAGCAACAACTTTTTTTTTTTTTAAAGAGATGGTCTGAAAGATCAAAATTCCTTAGTTGAATTCAAGACTTAAAAAAGAGCTTTATAAAGCAAGAATTCCACTCAAAACAGATATTTGATAAGACCCTTCTTTAGTTTTTTTTTGTAGGGCAATTACCCTTCTGCCTTTTTCTTGGATTGCTTGTATATTTTGTAGGTTTTGGAAAGTAGATAGACAGAGTCTTATGTTGTAGTTACGATAAGGATAGAAATTATTTGCAATTCAATAATATTTGAGTTTCAAATATAAGGAAAATAAACAAACATTTCAAAATATAACATTTTAATGGAAGATTGAATAATTAAATAATAAATACATTTTTATAGCATTAAAAAATTATGAATTTAATATTAATAATTGTTAAAATCAGTTGATAGAGGTAATTTATTTCAGTGATATCTCGAGTTTGAATTTTGATATCATATTACATTATTTGGTGGAAGACTTTGCTAAAGTTAAAATGAATTAATTAAAATTTAATAAACCCCGATAAATTCATATAAAAAAATTATGAATTCAATTAAAAAACATAACATTTTTTTTAAGTAATTTGTGATCAATATTTACATTGTCTAAAGCAAGTTGACCGATCACATATTAATTTGTCAACGACTCTAGAAATCTTGACCTTAAGCAGCATATCATAATTCTTCAAAGTAAACCCCATTTCAGGTTGCAGGTAAACGCTCAAAATGCAGACAAAAAAACAATTCATAACTTATTTTTGGAAAATCATGCTACTACTGACCATATCTATATTTTTAATACAATAGAACAAAAACGATAAAAATGGCACCATCATCAATCCAAGTAAAAGTAGTGGCAAATTGTGTTAGGCATAAGTCCAAATCAGTAATAAAGACAACACTTCAAATTCAAAAGAGGTTTCATGTCAATCCCATATCATTTTCTTTATCAGATATCCTCCAACCTGATGAATCCATAAAGCCATACCATTTGCAAGCAAGTTGTGGTATTGGTTTGGTTGGTAGTTAGTTCCATGGAACTCCTAAGGACAGGAATAGAATTTGCTATAGATCTAGGACTGGTCCCAAAATGCTCCATGCATCTTCTTCTAGAATTTGAAACCTAACAAAAACAACTAGCTACCCATAGAGATCTAGGATTAGGCTGTTGAAAAGCTCATCATGCAGCATGGTTTGCCAATTGTTAATGGCTCCATAAATCTTTGACCTTAGAGCAATCACATCAGAATTCTTCAGCATGTCCATAAGCAAACCTCCTTTAAGCTCCCAAGTCAACTCTTATTCATGCAAACAAAAAGGCCATGACTAGCTTTCAGAACCTTGTTACTACTACACATAAATTTCATAAATCAGCCAACCAACCAACCGCACCATTCCAGTTATATCCATTTATAGACGCAACACATGTCGACATCATCCAAAAATTAGTAGGGTTAGGCCTAAGTTCATAATCAGTATTAGTGACAACAATTATGAAGTTTAAGTCAAAACCCCCTGCCATTTTTTTGTCACGCCCTAACTAGATTATACAGCAAGCCCCACCATTGACAAACAAAAACTGTCCTTAGCTCGGGATAGAATAGGATTAGCTAAAAATTTGACCCCATAACCAGCCCTAAGTAACATCTTCATTATTCTACACCCTACAGAACTAACAAACCATGAGCCAATGAGGCCGAGAGCAATTCTTCTAAACTGAGGCTCCCATGGATCGTTCATGAAATTGACATTTAGGACAATTATAAATCTAATACCATTAAAAGTAATTACCATTGTAGCTTGACAAAAACCAACCGTTCGTAAAATCAAATTTTGCATCAACAAGAAAAAAAAATTTGTATACCACCGAATACCATATACAATTACATTATACATAACAACAGTAAGAGACTGCACTATCTATCATTGCTTACATTTCAAAAGTTCATACACTTCAATTCTGGTGATCTACAGGAATATATAGTAGTAGCTACTCAAGTGCTTATAAATGAAAACTAATGCATTGCCGTAGATATACAACTTCTCTCCTTACAAGCTCAGCAATTCAATATAAATCTCATGCATTGATTCAATAGGAGATAAGTATACTTCCTATATCATGGATAATCTTAATATATACAAAAGGTTCGTAATTGATTTTTTTGGAAATCGGGAGATGAAAGTTAAGTCTGTAAACCCTTCTTTATAGAGGCCTCAAAAGTGGATAATCTTCAAGTAGTTCCCGCTCTGTCAGTGTATCATTTTCATTTTGAGGGGTCCATAACACCTCAACTGCCTGCATGATAATCAAAAGAGATTGAAGTCATTAGATATATATACACGATCCATGAGTTGTGAGTCCACTGTCCACAACTGTTTATATTCTTACAAGTATTTTACTGCTAGGAATGGAACCGAGTTTTTGCAGTGCTTCCTTTAGGTCTCCACTGCCATTGATGGCGGGTAGTTTATGCACTCCTTCAGCAGCCACTAAGATTGTTATCTGAAAATATGAATAATTTTTCAAAATAGGAAATACAAGTCGAAGTACATGGAAGCTGAAAAGGGTAGTTAGTAGTTACATTACTTGCACTCCTCGTTTTCATGCAATCAATCCTAACTTGATACAATCATAAAACTTAACTATAGTTAAAAACCTCAGTATGAACGATAATTTAGTGAACCTTTAAGAACCACATTATATTCTCACACAAGAGTAAGACACTTACAGTACCAAATTTCATGATGAAGAAAAATGAAAAAACTAGAAGACATAATCCCTATTTTGACAAATGATAACAATATTTGGTGCTGAATGCTCGATGCAATACTGCTACAAACAATGAACAGGCCAAAGAGGTTTTGTTCAATTGGTTACACATTATCATTAATCTACTAAAATAGCATAAGCATAGTACAACTGGGCTCTATCCTACCCCAGAGGCAAATGGTCATCCAAAACCCTCTTTGTTTGGTTCCATTTAATTCTTTCTTTTCTACATATCTAATCATAGTCAAGAGGAAAATAATTGGATTTGGAATTTTGCTGCAACCTGCAAGCCAAAGGTTGCTTTGGTACCAAATCGACAAGGCTTTTCTATAAATTATAATTAGCATCTTAGGCAAAATGATTTTTTTTTTTCCAAGAGATATACATTCATCTCAGATTTACAAGAAAAAACCATTGTAAATTACTTGGCTTTGGGTGATAGAATTTAGTATGAACTAGACCCTTTTTTTCCCCCTAGATGTGCATATAGTAGGATCACCTCATATCAAATAATGAATTTAATATATCACATGTCATTTTCACAGAGGTGCTTTACAATCCTATTTAAGGTGAATCAAGCCTCTCTTAGACACCACCAATCTGTAGTTACCTGTTGCAGGTCACTCTAAATCCCATAGTTCAAAGTTATGCCAGCCAGATTTGGGGACAAAATTTAAAAAAGAGATAGTTAAAATAGATTAATGGTTAAACAGAGGTTTAAAATCCACTACACATTTCCTTGAGAAGTTTAGCCCACATAAAATGCTAAACTAAAAGGATTAGACAAGAGCTTTGTTAAACTATCAAATAACTATGAAGTCTTCAAATACAGTGATTCAGAATATATCTCTGTTTCAATACTCAAACAAGTCCAAATCCAAACCCTCAAGCTCAACAGGTGAACAAATAATCTAAAATGTCATGCTATATAAAGTTTTTCACCGCATTCGCTGCATCAAATTTAAAACCAAAGCAACTACAGAGATGAAAACTTACCACTATATATTCATTATTGAAATTATTGGCTCTGCTACTTGTTGTTTTTTGCTTCTTTATGTTGTTCACGTTAACAAGGGTTTCTTCATCAAATTTACCCCTTTCTTCAATAGAAAGTTGATTGAAACGTTTCTCACCATCCTCCATGCTTCTCTTGACATCCACCTTTAATACAAATGCATATATTAGAGAATGCAGAAATGTACTAAATCAGTAAATCCACCTGTGAACAACTAGAAAAAAGTGAAAGCTCTTAACTTACATGTGAATAACCAGAAATGCAATAGTCCGGATGCCGAAGTAAAGCTAGTGATGTCTCTGAAACCAAAATAAATGTAGTGTGAACCAGTACAAATGAGACAACCTATGAGAATATGACTGATTTCATTAATAAGACTGCTGTTGAGGTTTATATGAATTATACTTTGGCCATTCAATGAACCAAAAACAAAGGAAAATGGCTGTAAAATAGTATAATTAGAGCATGCTGTATCCACAGTTTTAGGCACAATGTTTTTGAAAAGCTATACCTGTCAGAACATAGCTCAAACCCTCTGGTGAGGATGTATATGCAACTTCGGCAATTCGATTGAGGTCTTTTTGAAGAGACCTCCCCATGCCCAACAACCCAACCTAAGAAAAGAAAATCGAAAAGGGAAATGATCATTATAGAAACAATAATTGCATCACCTGCAAGAGCAAAATTCAACCAATGATAGAAAATAACAAAATTCAACCAATGATAGAAAATAATTTCTCTTGCAATAATAGTAAACTGATGATATTTAACTGGCATCAGTAAATTTTGTTGCAACATAGAAAAGAATTCACAGCAATTAGCCTGCATCTACAGTGCAATGAATCTTGTTCTTTTCACCTGAACTAATAATAATCTCTGTTCTTTTTCCCTCATAAGCTGAAAACATAAACTTAAGGAAAAGCAATTCAGACTGAGTTTGGAACTCTAAGGAAAAGGAATAAATGCATAACTTTTAGTCACTTTCTACTTTTCATTCCCTCTCAAACTTCCCAATTTTTTATAATTTCAGCACTCTCTTACATTTATCCATGCAGTGTGTGTAACCCGCATCCCTCATTTTTCCAATATACCATGTAATAGGTGCCATAAACTTTCTTTCCTCAACCTGTTACCATAACTAGTAAGCTATCCCACCCACATACATATTTTCTTAATCCAAACGGAAACCATTCCTTTAAATAACATGGTGCTAATACCAAATGTAGACCATCATAGACAAAAGATACACATATAAATATCACCTTAACAATCAAAATTACAGAAAGAACCAACAATTAGCCAACAATTGCTTTGAGCTAAAGTAAATTACACCACTACATGAAACAAATAATCACTAACCCAAAAAAAGCAGTAAAGAAACATCCAGCTAATCCATAAACAACCAGTACCTGTAGCTTAAGAACTGTAGTTTTGTCAGTAGCAGTAAGCACCCCACCCTCACTTCTATCAGAAAGAAATCCTGAAACCAACATAAAAGCAGCAAAACCAGCCAATACAAAGAACAAGCTAGACCCAGCACCAACTCCAACTGCAGGACCCACATAAATTCCACCCCCACCGAACGGTGAGGCATAGTACGGCGCAGAGTACGAAAACCCGGGACTTGAACTCCGAGGCACAGAATAGCTTCTTGAATACGAAGAAGATGAGGACCGGGAAAAAGACTTCCCACCCATTCTTCCACCGGATGCAGCAAATGCAGAATTGGGATCATACATCAATAAAGCCCCAATTAAAATTGCTGCAATTGCAGGTTTTTTAAGCAAGTTCAGGGCTTTCATTATCGTGTTGTAAATTACCTCAAATGGGTGTGGCTTAGAGGCAGGATTTGAAGCAGAAACTGGAACATTGTTGTTTTTGTCAAAGTTCGTTAAATGTTTATCAGTTAAAGAGCACTTCATGCTAAATTTAGTAAAGTTTTGACCTTTCATTGTCAAAGTAATGCCATATTTTGCAGAACCAGGTTTGAGGGGGTTAAAAGGAAGTGGGCGAAGTTGGGATAATTGAAGAAGAGGGAAGGTTTGCTTCCATTTTAATGTAGGCGTTTCGATCAAACAAGCAGAAGCCATGGAATTTGAAGATTGATGAAAACTGGGTTATTCACAAAGAAAAACTAGGAAAGATTGAATCTTTAGGAGATGATTAGACAGGAATTGAAGATATTTTGATGGGTTTATGGTGGTGAAGCTATTAGAGTGTTAGATTATTGGAGATTGAATTTGAACCTCATCTCTTATTGATTTGTCATTTTCTTCATTGGAGGGATTCTATTTCTTATTTCTGTTTTGGTTAATTGCTAAAAATAACCCTTCTATATGTTGTAACTTATACTGTAGTCTGTACTAATTTATAATTAGATCAACTCGTCCCTCAATTTCAGTCTTGATTCCACAAATAAGTCCTTGCTTGCCTATAAAAATAATTTTATTCTGGACATTTTCAAGACATAAGTGCATTTTATTCTCTATAAATGCTCATATAATGACAGTTGTATGCCATTTACTTTTTTTATATAATAAGAAACTATTGTTTAAATAAATTTAAAATATGATAATTAGAATTGAACTAACAATAATAGAAAAATATTATAATGAGAAAAGACAAAAAAGCTAGAAAATAACTTTTTGAGAAATTATGAATTGTGAATTTTTCAAACAAACTTTTAAGAGTGTCTATATTTTTGTATATTATTATATATATTAAGAAGGATTATAAGTATTAATTTGGAAGCAAAAGGATTATAAATAATTATTCATTCCCGACATTTTCGAGAAATAAGTACATTTTTTAAGCTCTATATATGCTCATATTATGGCAGTTTTATATCATTTTTTATCATATATATTTCTAAATAAAAGACTACAACTTAAAATATATTTAAAATATGATAATTAGAATTGAATGGATGATAATAATAAAAAAATTATAAAATATTTTAATAAAAAATCCAAAAATGTTAGAAAATAACATTTTAAAAATTTATGAATTGTTGAATTTTCGCACAAGCTTTCGAGAGCATCTATACTTTATGTGGGTTATTATGTGTTAATTTGGAAGAAAGGGGACTACATCACATATTGTGATAAAATTGAGGAGTGCATTAGTAATTAACTAACAGTGTTTCTTAAAGTCTTCCCAAAACAGCAATCCACGAAGCCCACAAATCATAAATGGGCCGAAAATGGGTCTAGCTAGGGAATCAATCAAAGGTCCAAGACGAATTGAAAAACGAAACCCTAAATAAAATGCTATAAAAGCTAGGGTTTTGTAATCTCACCACTCTCTGCTCCTTGCTGCTATTTGTCTTCTCCGCCTCAAAGAGATTAGCGAAGGTAGGGTTTAGCTAGAGCAGCTCTGTTACTGTAACTATGGCGGACAAAGCAGTTACTATTCGCACCAGGAAGTTCATGACCAACCGTCTCCTCTCTAGGAAGCAATTCGTAAGCTTTAAGCTTTTTTTTTGTTTTTCTTAAATTCTTTCTATTAAGCCACAGATCTTAATGTGCAGTGTAAATTGGGGCAAAGGATGATCAGATTGTTGATTGATTTATAGAGTTCACATAGGCTTTAGATCTTTCATAAGAGATTAAAGAAATGTTATGTGTTGATGATAATTAAATGATAGGAGTACGTGACAGCCATGTTAATATGTGATTTGAATTCGTTATTTGCCTTGTATGTTGGGTTCGTTTTGCTTTTTCGTTTTGAAGGAAAAGTTTATGACTTTAGTTTTAGATTTTTGGGTGTAACATTTTGCTGTTTGGGCCAGTGATGTGATAAAATATTTGATACTCTTGATGGGTTTGAAAGAAACCCCATTTGATGATCTTATAAACCCAGCTCTCTGAGGCCATTAATGTAACTTTAATATGTGGTTTGTACTAAGTATTTGGTATACTGAGTGATTGGTATTTGATTAGTTAAGTTTTGGATGGTTGCTAATGTGAATTATGTGATTTTGAAACAATTTTTAACCAGGGGTTGTGTTTTGTTTTTTTTTTTTTTTTGTGGGGTCTTAAACTTTTAGGTGTAATGTAATGTTATAGAATTGTAGTGAACATGAGACTCAAGGTAGAGTGATTATGATGACAGTTATTTCTTATTTTCCATTTCGTGTTGGTCTTGTCTTCTTGTGTTTGATTTTCAATTCTCTCTTTTGGATAATGCAGGTTATTGATGTTCTCCACCCTGGAAGAGCCAACGTTTCTAAGGTATATCTTGATTCGGATTTAGTATTTTGCCACCTTAAGTTGATTTTCCTAGACATTTCATTTGCGTTTTTTATCTAGTTTACTAGGTATAGTGGGGATTCAAAAAAAAGTGGGAATTTTATTTCATTTTGTTAATGTAGCTGTTTTTCCCGATCTTGCACTAATAAAGAGTGTCCAATACACGTACTTAAATGTAAACTAACAATTAAACAGGTTTCGTAACTTGTTTAAAGTAAACAAGTCTCATATCCATGGATAGTCACTTAAATAATAGTTTTTCTGGAGTGAAGTGAAATATTCAAGCTGCTGGTATTGTGTTAATAATTATTTTTTTGAGAATAGTGTTAATAATTATGCTACTATCAGAGTGAATGGAAAATGAGGTCACCATTTTTTGCATTAAGTTTGAAATGAGAGGGTCGAGAATTGTTTTTTCTTTGACTTGTTTGTGGTCAATTTACCTTGTTTTGTTTATTTTTTTTGTGCTGTGAAGGCGGAGCTAAAGGAGAAGCTTGCAAATTTGTATGAGGTGAAGGATCCCAACACAATTTTTGTATTCAAGTTCAGGACTCACTTTGGTGGTGGGAAGTCTACTGGGTTTGGATTGATTTATGATTCAGTTGAGAATGCTAAGAAGTACGAGCCCAAATACAGACTCATCAGGGTAAGCTGCTTTTCTATATTTTCAATCCACACTTGATGGTTAAAGCAACTCTGCTTTTGTGATTATCCTTAAACGCATAGTTGATGCACTCTCTTATTTTTGCTGGGTTGATAAGCCCTGGATATCATGCATGCTTGCTAATTTTTTGTCCTTTATATGCAGAATGGGCTTGCTACTAAGGTAGAGAAGTCGAGGAAACAAATGAAGGAGAGAAAGAACAGGTCCAAGAAGGTCCGCGGAGTAAAGAAGGTAAGCTGATCCTGATCAGTTTTGTTAGTAGTACTTTCTTGATGTTGTATCATGCCCTCTACTTGTTTCTGTCTTCAAGTTGATAATGAGTACTAATTGATTGTTCTTGTGCAGGCAAAGGCTGGTGATGCTGCCAAGGGGGGAAAGAAGAAATGATTTTGCAAGCATTTCCTCATGATCTTTGTTTGCTCATGCACTGATGGGGTTTCTATAATAGTTCACTAGTATTTTAGATAATTTTGAATTGGATCTTTATGGTCTGCGTGGATGTTGATGTTTATGTCACCTCTTTTAATTATATGAGTTAAAGCGATTTGCAGAGGACCAATTTTGAAATATTGAACAATAGTGTTAAATTCCAAGTTGTTTGCAATCAGTTCAGTGTCACTTAATTCTTCGAAGATGTGCTGTTTCTGGTTAGAATGAGAACTGAGTGAATATGAATAGGACTTTCTGACCTCATGGTTTCTGCTTTGATTTGAGGAATTTACCTTTCCTCCTGAAAAGGAGGAGATTGCAGACTGTTCTCGCAATTGTGTGTTTTTTGGCAGTTCCCAAAATTTCAGGAATTCTTTGTCTGAAATTTCTATTTTAGGGACCAAAGGGTCATTTTCATATGGAATTTGAAGTTGGGGAGTTGGAGCATCTAAATATGAAAAATTAGAACAGCATCACTTTGAAGAAAGGAATTCAATGTAATATTTGTGAAGATGACACGATTTGCACAAATATTATATGACCCACGTTGTCCATGCAAATCCGTAATGTCTGGTGGATGGAACATGTCATATCATCGTCATCCTGTGTCTTTTTCTACTCCTTTTGAGTGGCTGGCTGATAAGGATTGGATTTGGATAGCAATTGAGTTGCCTCTTTCTCTTTACTTGAAGGAATCAAATATTTGATAGAGCAAGCCATAGACTGAAAAATAATAATAATAATAAAAAGTCCACCAAAGGCATTTGTTCTTTTCTTTGAAGATTGAATTCTTTTGGTATATAGTGACTATTAATGAAAAAATTAATCAAGAAGTTACATTACATACTTCATATAAGAAAAAAAATCAACTTGTTTTACGCATCCTTTCTCCTTCAATTAGAAGAGAAGAATGTCAAAATTAGGCAGCATTGCTTGTTTTGCTGGGTGAAAAGTCTGATGTATTTTGGTATCTTGTTGGAGAGGGCATTTACATAATTGGCTCTTTTTTATGGCGACTTTGCAACTCCTTTATTAATGTGGCTCAGTTTTTACTGTTTCAACTGGCAGAATAGGACTACTTGCAGTTGAAAAAAACAATTTCCTTATTTTAGCTGATTAACCACATTTAATTACAGTTGTTAAAAAAAAAAAAAAAGCCACGTTTAATTACACATCTTTTCTTAAAATAAAAAAAAAATCTTGAGATTTGACTTTTATTACACTTTTTTTTCATTTAATTCATCGGTATCCAAAGTTTATAGGCTCTAATTAATTCGATTTTGTCCAAATATAATCACAAGAGTAATAAAAATCTTTTAACAAATCTATATTATATATATATATTAAATGCTTTGACAAGTGTCTACCATTAAAACTTTTAATTTTTATTAAAAATAAAATATTTACCACATTTATTTAGTGTTAATTTTTAACTAAAATATTATTATATATATCTTAATACTATTTAAATTCTAAAAATATTCATATCCGTAATAAAAAAATAAGACACATTTTAATTTTACATATCTAACCATTATATATAATAAACTGAGTGTACGCAAGAACCTTTTTATTATCAAATATATAATATGGAATTCACTTTAAATAAGCTTAATTCTCACTTCTTAGACATTTTTTTTAGAATTTGTATTTAACTTGCTAAATATTTCCTAAATTTTGCCTATATATACTCTAATTCTTCTTAAAATAATAATTTTTAGTTTATAATGCATATCAAAGGCTCTACATTTTAAAATAATATAATTCTTATTTTATTTGATTCTTACATTAGAAAAAAGTAATCATATTTTAAAAAAGATAAATTATTAAATTTTTTTTTGTTCAAAAATAAAATGAAAATGTAATTAAAAGAATAAACATCTAACTATTTTCTCACGAGAAACGAATATAAATGCAAAAAGAAGTAACTTTATTTTATTTAAAGCTAGCTATCGGCATATAACTTTATTGGATGTTTATTGGAATCAAAGAAAATGGTACTGACAATTTAAGGAATCATAGAGAGTGCTCTCAAGCACAAATTCTAAAATTAAAATGTGACAGAAGATTTTAATTTACACCGTAACACATAATTTAAAATAAGAATTTTAACTAAACTATTAAAATTTTTTATTTTATACTACATTTAACATACTACTCTTTTTTTTTTATTAGAAACTATATTTTTTATTATAATTAAAACATCCAAATAATTTTAACTTATCAATTATTTTCTATTTTTTATTTTATTTCTCTAATTATTATTATTACTATACATATATATATTAATAAAAAATTATTAAATAAAAGTATTATAATAACTTTCTAAATTTTCACTTTTTTTTTAATTAATTTGTAGTTTTAAATTTACTAAAATTATTTAATAAATTATATTAAAATATGTATATTATTTAAAGTCCGCATAACGTGCAAATTTACGATGAGTTTCATGTAATTTCATACATCACAACTGGAATTTAAAACATCAGTTGGAATTAATCCAATTTTTTTAATTTAATTTATGCTAGCATCAGTTAATTACACTTTTTTTTTTTACCAAATTTATTAGTTGTTAGGTTAGATTAGAGTAGAGGGGAGGGGAAGGTGGAGTAGGGATTTGAACCTACCACTTCCACAGGTGCCCAAAGCACCCTTACACATTGAGTGCAACGTTTTTCACAAAATACACACCATTAAAATAATAGTTTCCCTTATTTAAAAATTCAAACTCTCTCAACTTTTTACACAATATATAAATATTAAAAAAAAATCAACCAAATCATATCTAATTTTGGTTCATATAAAAAAAATTCCAGATGCATGAATATATAGTAGGTACATTAGAAATGATATTCTTACTATATTAATTTAGACTTACCATAAGATTACCATCCATTTATTCTTGATTTCTTTCCATAATATAATCCCAATTCTAAATTCTTGATTTTTTTTACTAAAAATTCATATCCTCAGTAAAATTATGGTTGTGTGTGGGGGGATGGTTCTCAGATGCTTCATGAAAGAATAAAAATAAAAAACAAAAAAACAAAAACCTGAATCAAAAAAATGCATCAAAGATTCCATCTTGTCTTCCACCACCATCACCACGTATTATATTATAATCGTAAGGACTAAAAGCCTTCACCTTTGCGTTCACATTCACATGCTCTTTCTTTTTCCTTTTCTTTTTTTCTCGTTTTCGCACCCATAACAACAACAAGAAGCAGCAGCAATTAAAGTGTATTTGCGTGCGATAAATATTGTGGAATTCGTGGACTTGTTTATCTCTACACGTCCCTCTCTTTCTCTTTTATCTCCTTTTCTTCCTCCACTCGGTTTCTTTATCATAACCCATTTCTTGGATTCCTGAATCTTGAAATTTGAAATTCATTCCTTTGATCATGGAGGATGCTAATGGTACGTTTCTTGATTTCTTTATTTTTTGTCTTTCTTGTGTGTGTGTGTATATATATATATATAGTTCCAATTATCTGTTTTTATTTATTTTTTTCTTTTTTTTCTTCTTTGATTGTTTCTTGAATATGATTTCAGTTTGGCTATGTGGTTTTCTTTGACGTATATTCGTTTTGCAATTCCCATTTTCTAGTGCAAAGTGTAATTGCGTGATCTGGGTTTTTTTTTTTACGCTGTTCGTTTTGTTTTGTGTTTTCTTGTTTTTCAATTTCGAAGTTGTCGGTGGTAATGTTTGGAATTGTTGGTTGGATCTCTCTGATGGGCATTGAGTTAAAGGCTCTAAAGAGAAACTATAATTATTATTTTTCTTTGATATGATAAAATTTGGTTTCTTTTTTCAGAGGTTTGTATGCTGTGATTGTCTTGGTTGTTTGTGTCAATTAAATTCTTGCCAAGGATCTTTATTTCGATCTACTATTAAAAACGCTGAGTTTTCCCTGTCCTGTGATGTTGAACTGATTACGCAGAACTTCTTCTGCAATTCTAATGTGATCATTGCTGTGGAAATGGCCAAATTTAGATCTGATAATTTTAACTTTTGATGAAAATTTAAAGCCAGTTCATTGTTTTTCCCTTAATGCAATATTTGATAGCTTTGCTGGTCTCCTTACTTATTTTTTTTAAGACAGGATGAAATAACTGCTGCCTAAGCTTTGATACCCTTATAGTTTCAATCATGTACTCTGTCCTCCTAGTTTTGGTTTAACAACTAAAGTAAATGCAAGATGGGAGTGGAAGATAATTTGTGTCATCCTTATTATCATTAGTTGTCTTATTTTTTTTATCGATTGGGAACGCTTAGTTAATGTTTAACATCTTGATGTTGACTGGAAATCCAAGATAAGTATGTTTCGTATTGCTGTTGTTTATATTAAATGTCAGTTTCTTGATGCTTTATTTATTTTTCTTTGGCCCCATGTTCTTTTCAACAGTGGTGGAGGCTAAAGATGGAACTATCTCTGTGGCATCTGCATTTGCTGGTCATCAGGAAGGTAATGCCATACTTAGTTCAATTATTTTTATGTATTTTTTTAATTGGAATAACAGTAGTTTTTAATTGTAAGATGGTTGTATGATCAATTGTTTCCTCTTACATGTTAGTATACAATTCATTTAGTCCACGTCCCTTCTTTTCTATTATACCCAATCATGTTAATCTTGTTCTGAAAATGGTGTTTGTTAAACATATTGGAATTATCTACCATCCTGCTGAAGAGGGATCATCTCCAAAATCATAGCTGTCATGTCGACTCACGACTGATAGATTCTTTTAATCATCAAACTGTTTTTTTTGTTATTGTCTAATCAGCTGTTCAGGATAGAGATTACAAATTCTTAACAAGAGCAGTTGAAGAAGCATACAAGGGTGTTGAATGCGGTGATGGAGGCCCATTTGGTGCTGTTGTTGTTCATAATGATGAAGTGGTTGTGAGCTGCCACAATATGGTTCTGAAACACACTGATCCTACTGCACATGCTGAAGTTACGGCTGTCAGAGAGGTTCGGCTTGGAAAAGATAATGCTGACTATGTTTATCTCCTTACTGATTATTGAAATGACAATTCCATAATATGCACCTACAGGTACATTATTCTAACCTTAGAATGCATGTTTTTCTCAGGCATGCAAGAAGCTTAAGCGAATTGAGCTCTCAGATTGTGAAATTTATGCTTCCTGTGAGCCTTGTCCAATGTGTTTTGGTGCCATCCATCTCTCAAGAATTAAGGTCTAAAGGGGCAGAAATCTTGCTCAGTTTCACCTCCTTGGGTTATTTAACTGTTTCACCTGTAAGCTTGTGCGTTTCTAACTAATACTCTCTGTTTTTTCGCTATTTTGCAACAGAGGTTGGTTTATGGAGCCAAAGCTGAAGCAGCTATAGCTATTGGATTTGATGATTTCATTGCTGATGCCTTAAGAGGAACTGGGTTCTATCAGAAGGCTCATTTGGAGATCAAACAAGCTGATGGTAGTGGTGCTGTCATAGCAGAACAAGTATTTGAAAAGACGAAGGAGAAATTCACAATGTACTGATTATTTATTGTGTTGCAATTTAACCATGTTTACCAGCTTTAATGATCTCCTTCGTAATAAAATACATTTCCTAATTTCTTGGTTTTCTTGGTAGTTATCCAATTAATAAGCATTTTTAGTCATCCAATTAATAAGCATTTTTAGAAACAAGGAATTTATGGGGGCAACCGAACTAGACTTGATCATGATTTTAAAAGTGAAAAATTAGGGTGTTATAATTTAAAGGGTAAATTACTATTTGCCCCATGTGTTTTGGTCTAATATACTACTTCGTCTCTGACTTTTGAAAAATAGTTTTATTCGTCGTCGTATTTTAGTCTGTTAAACTCATTAGTACTTTTGTAGGGGGTTTTTGACAGTCAACTTAAAAAACACAGGTCAAATAGCAAAAAACAAAAGGAAAAGACAATAATATCCATCTTTTATTGGTACTTAACATAAGAAAAAGATGGATTTTTTTCTTCACTTGTTTTCTCCTCCTTTATCCTCAAATATACAAAGAACAAAGCTAGGGTTTTTATTTGGAGATGGCTGTGGGTGGATCAAGCAATGATAAATGGGAAGGAAGATATTTGAACAAAAATTGCAAGTGTGGGAAACGAGCTGGTATCAGAATCTCAGAAACTGATGAAAACAAGAACAAGTTGTTCTATTTCTGTAAAGATAACAAATGTGGATACTTTCTTGGATGGTGCATCCCGGCTTCATCATTTGCTACAAGTCATAGCAATGGTAGTGTGGATTCAAGGTCGAGGTACAGAGACAAAGTTAATGCTGAGGGTCTTGATGAGTTAAAGGAAGAGGTGGAAGAATTGAAGGCTGAGAACAAGATTATAATGGGAAAAATGGAGGGTGTTGAGCTTACTTTGGGTTTTATTAGATCTTTAGTAGTGATGGTGTTGTTTTTTTCTATCTGTTTGTTCATATTTGTGATGGGTGTTGTATTGAAAAATCTGTAAGCTTTATGTTGGTGGTTGGGGGAGGTTGGGGATTAAATGCACTACTTGGAGGTTGAGAGTCTTAATGACATCTCATTCATGTATTTTTTTTTGTTGTAGAACCAAGTAGTGCGTTGATGTACTTTTTGTAAAGAAATATTTGGTGAATGAACGGGTATGTAATGCAGTTGAGTGTTTATAGTGCGTTAATTTTCAGTTAAATTTGATAGTTAATGTTAATGTTAATGTTATACTAACTATAAAGGCCATCTGATTAAACTAAAATTAACTGATTGACCCCTGAAGTTTATAAATATTATACTAAATAGGCCCTCTAAAGACAATTTTAATTAATTATTTCATCCATTCGTTGAGCAGAAAAAATCACCCCTGATAGTGCAAATAAAGTCACACACACTGAGCATAAAGAAACCATAAAACTCAAAACAAAAAAATTGTTAAATAAAGTTGATTAACTTTCATGTAATAGTGATCAAATGTACATGAAGATCAGTCACTGTTTAATGATACTGTAATCATCAGGTACAATGATCATCAATACATTGGCTAAACATCTATGTCATAAACCAATGATTTACATCCACCAAAATAATAAAAAAGTTGCAATCACTTAGAGTTTCATAAGGACTACTGCCAAATGGCTCTATCAAGCAACCAAAAAATCAGCTATATGAAGAAAGTTGTTATAATCCTTTCACTATACAGCCACCAAAATAATCCCTTGTTGCACTTGTCACAAAAAAAAAAGTTCTCTTCAATCCTAAACACCAAGTGCAGATGCACTTCTATCTGCTGCATTCAGAGTTGCTGCATTGGAATTGCTTGCTCCATGAACACCAGCAGGTTCGGTTGGCCTTGATGCACTGTGAGTCCTCACCCTGCTACCTCCCCTACCAGATGCACCCTGGAATAGGACAACATCAGTACCAATTTTTAATTGGCAATTATATATAACAAATGCAATCACATTCATCTTACCCTTGCTGCTACCGGTGCTCGTTGACAGGATCGTTTGTTATGGCCAAGCTGTAAGCAGTTCTTGCATCTAATGGTGCAAGATCTCTTAATTTCAGTAGATGGTCTTGCTTTATCAAGTTCTCTAATCCATTCTTTTCTTGGTCTTCTTGGATTTCTCTTCAATTTCAGTGGTAATATAATGGTCTGGGGATCAACTTCTGTGAGATCAATCTCTGGCAAAGGATGAATGACTCCTTTGTATATTGCTTGGTAAGTCTTCACATGAAAAGCTTCATGGCAGTATTCTTCAATCTTCCCTCTCTTATAACCAATACACAGAGTTGCATGCTTACAATTTGCTAGGCAACAATGAACATCTTCTGCTGTCTTTGATTATTTGCTTCAGCTTTTGTTTTTCCATGGGAGTGATGTCTCCTTCCCATGTACAAGCCTTTGCATATATCTCTTGTGTAATCTAACCATACATTTCTGCCTAATGGAATCAACAATTCTGACTATTAGAAGACCTCTGATCTTTCCCACCCATGAATTAAATGATTCAGTCATGTTGTTGGTGATGTCATCACATTTGGCTTCATCACTAAATGCATGTCTTGCCCATTATTGCAGAGGAATGGCAAGTAACCAATCTATAGGCTTTCCATCTTTGACTGTCTTCATTACCTTCATTTGCTACCACAAATCATAACCAGAAGTTGCTTTAGCTGCTGCCCAGAATTCATTTTTTAACCCCAAACCTAGAAATTTCTTTTTGAAATTGCTGAAAATGTGGTGGCAACAAAATCTGTGCCTTGAACTTGGAAACCACTGTTCTACTGCATTAATCACACCCTGTTTAATAGCATTAAGGAACAAGTGGTTAGTTACAAATTATAACATGTAAAACTAAAATTAAAAACAATAGTTGTATTGTAAATACCTTCTGTCGATCTGACATGAAGTTGTAAGGTGTGCCATTCTTTTCAGTCCCTATACATTATTGTAAGCAGTCTATAAAAAATTTCCAGCTTTCTATGCATTCAGAGTCCACAATAGCAAAGGCAATAGGCAGCACTCCTCTATTGCCATCAAGTGCAACAGCTGATAGCATCACTCCTCCAAATGGCCCCTTAAGAAAACATCCATCAACATTTATAAAATGGCCTATACCCTTCTAAAAATCCCCTCTTAATAGCCTCAAAACAAATGAATAAGTATTTGAAGATTGGTGGATCATTTAAACAAACTCTTAGCTAGAATTGTAACTTCACAAAGGTCCCAGGATTTATTTCCATTAAATGATCAATATACTTCTTCAAATGTTTAAAAGATTCTTCATGAGAACCTTCACTTGACTGCCTACCCAAACTTCTAGCCCTATACAGCTACCACTGAACTACATCTATGCCCCATCTTTTTTTTATCTCACTATGCATCAACTCATAACTCATGCTAGGGTCAACACTTAACATCTCATTAAGCTTTTCTGAAATTCATGCAGTGCTAGCATTAGAGTTTTCATTACAATTTGTCCTAGTGCAAGTATGTTCTTCATACAAAGTTTTGACCATGAAAGTCTTTTCATCAGGTAACACAGAAGCATGCAACCTCCACTTACAATTCTGACCTGCACATTTAACTGTCACTCTTTTTTTATCATTTTTTTTCTTAATAAAAAGGTAACCACCCTTCACCCCATAGTCTCTAATGGCTGCTCTAAGTGCATTGACATCAACAAAAGTTTGACCCAATTCAAACTCAAACTGCCCATCACCAGGGTTCACAAAGGGTTTACTGAATAGTTTAGAGAAGGGATCTCTTTTTCTTTTCTGCCTCACACTACACTCATCATCAGTTGGACAACTTGTATCACTGCATTCCTCACCAACTTCACTAAGTCCATCATTATCATCCATAATAATATCACCTCTGTCATCCTCATCATCAAGGCTCTCACTCTCAGATGTGCTGATGACATGTTCAGCACCATCATGCAGCCACTCAGCATCATCAGAGTCTGAGAACGTATAATTGTCCTCCCAGTCATTGTCATTGTTTCTACCCTGCCTTTATCTACTACGGGTTACTCTTTGACTCCTATTAGCTGGAGGTCTGCCTACTTTTCCCCTCCCTCTAGCCTTGCTAACTAGTTCAGGTGCATCACTCTCATCCCTACCACATTCATAAGGTTTTGGTTAAGTAACAGGAGGTTGATGTATTTTAGGGACAAATTGATTAGGTTCAGGTGTCACAGGAAGCAGGTTATGCATGTCAGACTGAGGTTCAGGTTCAGGTTCATGTTGAGGTGCATTTTCAGTTTCATGTTTAGGTTCAGTTTCAGGTTCACGTTGAGGTTCAGTATCAGGTTCATGTTGAGGTTCAGGTGTTAGCATAGATGAGCCCTAGTGCCATTTTTATGATGTAATATGACATTGTAAATTATCCCTATGTCAATAAAGATATTCTATTATTTAAAGTGTTTATTTAATTGAATATTTATCCATTAGCATTATGTTAAATATTTTTATTATCAAGAGTTGATAATATGAGAATAAACTTATTTAGTACATATGCTATAAAATGTTCATAGTCGTATAATTAATATTTGGGTAATATTAATTAGACTATCACCTCTGTCTATTTCCTTGATTAGTATGAGATACTAATAGTGGGAGGTAGTGAGTCTCATGCTACTTGATATGAGATATCAAAATAGACATGTGGATACTCATACGATGGGTGGATCGAACGTGATATTAGATATGTGATCATATGAAAATTCACTTAAAATCAACGATCATAATCTAGGTCATAATTGTGCATATAGTCCTTTGACCTGAGGTGACACGGTCATCCACATTTGAGTGGTTAGAGTTTATTACTGCTTACATACTTGTGTTAATCACACATGGGTATATGGCATGTGGTGGCTTTAGTTGGTCAAGTGTAAGGATGAGTGATCGACCAAGAAGGGATTCATTACCTGGAGTGAACTGGGATAAGGTCCTATCCTATCTAAGTCTTTTCTTAATGATAGAGTTCTTGGCAGGACAAACATTTCAGCACTAGAAAGAATTTCTAGTGTTTGTTATGTTTTAATCAAGAGAATGTACTTGAGATAAGGTTATGGGATGTAGCTATTAGAGTTTGACTATTCCTTGACTTTTGACTATTCCTTGACTCTAGGCTATGTCAGGATCTTCTAATGAAGAGATTTTAGTGCATGGTATTTATGACCAATGGGTTCGTGTGTATTAACTTTAAACTTTCATATCTAAGCGGGTAGTTGTGATATCGATGCTAGGGGTCACTCACAACTTATGAGAACTAAATTTGTAAAATGGGATTTTCACATTTAGATTGAAAGAGTTTCAAATAATATCAAGAGTTGATATTATCTTCTCATTGCCAATTAGACATGAACCTAGTAAGTCACACCTATAAGTATTTTCCAAATCTCTTTATATTAATCTAATTATTAATCAAAGAGTTTAATCAAGTAATTGAGATTAATGAAATTGGATATAGCTTGGAGCATGATGCTAGTATATCATGATATCTAATTTCAATCAAAGGTTTAATTATTAATTTATGTTTAATTAATATTGGATGTTAATTGAGATATTAAATTAATAATGTGTATATATATATTTCTT
>CATIWK010155823.1:0-12245 GCA_949634005.1 Mallotus japonicus
CTACATAATTTTTATTTCACTTAATTATTTTTTTCACTACATATTTAATTACTATTGTATAATTTTTACTTATTAATTAAAATTATTCTTAATATTAATCGTAATCCACATTAAAAAAAAATGATGTGATTTTATCATAAATGCATAATCTTGTTAAAGCTCATGTTGTTGTGTTTGATATTTAGAAATAGAACTCAAATTCTATCTGTAAATTAAAAATGATATTGATTTCATTTTTATTTGAAAATAAAAATAAAATTTTATTTTTAATTTAAAAATGGATATCAATTATGTTTCTGAATTAGAAATGGAACTAACATTTTGTTTATAATTTAGAAACGGATCTTAATTCCATTTCTGATTTAAAAAGGAATCTTAATTCCGTTTCTGATTTAGAAACGGAACTAATATTCCATTTCTAATTTAGACACAGATATTAATTTCGTTTCCAATTTAGAAATGGATATTAATTCCGTTTCCAATTTAGAAAAGAATATTAATTCCGTTTTTGATTTAGAAACGAAACTAATATTCTGTTTCTAATTTAGAAATGGTTATTAATTCTGTTTTGGATTTAGAAATGGAAATAATATTCTGTTTCTAATTTAGAAATGGATATCAATTTCGTTTTTTATTTATATTGATAATGATTTTATTTGCTTTTCATTTCTATTCCATTTCAATTTTGTTTCTAATTAGAAACGAAAATTTTCCGTTTCTAAAATCTGTTGCTAAATCTTTAAATTCTAGTAGATTGCTGACACAATTCATATTAACTCGCATTCACTAATAGCTGACATAATCCACAATTACATAACAATAATTCAGAATATACCAAAGATGTCAATTAACCAAAGATGTCAATAAACCTGTTCCCTATCTAAAGGTGTTGGCTGTGAACTTGCTCCTCTTTTTGCTCTTTTGTTAGTAGATTCTTGAAACACCATAATCAAACACATAAAATTATTGAAGAGAATAATTTAAGCAAGTAATGTGCTCAAGATATATGCACATGAAGCAACTTACCACTTTTCCTTTTTTCCTTTTAACCCTCATCCTTTTTTGCCATGCTATTTCACCTATTAGTCCTGTTTTGCACCTCTTAACATTATGTCCCTTTTGTCCACAGTTTCCACAAACAACAAATCCCCCTGCTCGAGATACTTTATAAGGATTAATAACTTCTTCACTTGAGCATATCCTTTGTTTTCTTTGGTCTGCCTACAGGCTTCCTTGGCATGTTAGGCAAGATATCAAGAAATTATGTCCTCTCCCATTCCTCCTTACTTGGAATTGGACTGATAATATGCTTATAAACAGCCAAATAGGCTTTCTTCAAAAAGCAATCATGCACATAATCTTCAGGTACCTTCCTATTAACATAAATAGCCGATATCACATGCTTACAAGGGACACCACTTAAGTCCTACATTTTACATATGCAACTTCTATCAACAAGGTTAACAAAGCATTGAGTGCTACAATAATCCACTTTATATTTTAAGTTACCAGAGGTGTGCAAAAACATTTTCTACTATAAAGCTTTAGCATTTCAATCTTATCTTCCACATTTGGACAAATATTACCCCTATACTTTAACATGCCATTATATTTAACATGAATTCTTTTCATCAATCTTTTTCTTATCCACTCCATCATACTTAAAATGGGCATGTCTCTGCCTTCTTTGATGTAAGAATTAAAGGACTCACTGATGTTATTCTGTATAGCATTACATTTGGTGTGTGGGGAGAAGAAACATCGAGCCCAAGTACGTGGTTCTTGTTTTATCATCCAGTCTTAAGCTTTTTCATCAACCTCCTTTATTTTTTACATGTGTGCTTCAAAACTCTTGATGGTTGAGGCACCAGCAACAAACCATACCAGTTTTGTTTCCACTTTTTTTGAAGAGAATCTTGAAATTTTCAACCATATGCTTAACATAAAATCTGTGTTTAGCTTTAGGCATAACCAATGTAAATGCTTCAACTAGTTCCTGAAAATCAATTGCATTTTATTAATCATACATATACAATTGAAATATTGAAATTAATTACATTTAAAGTAAGTGATACTTACTTTTTGCCTGTCATAAATAAAAACCCATCCAGTTTTATTGGGATGGCCAAAATCCTCAAATAATATGCCTAAGAACCACAGCCATGACTTTTTGCACTCTATATCCACAACTGCATATGCAAGGGGAAATATATTATCATTGCCATCCCTTACAACAGCACATAACAATTGGCCACCCATTGAGGTCTTCAAATGGCATCCATCTAAACCAATTACAGGCCTTATGCTTGAAAAAATAACCTTGCTTCTGTGCTACCAACCTCATGTAAAGATAGTGAAATAATGTTATCTGTTTTGGCACTCTTGCAATGTTATCTCCTTCTTCAATTGGAACCTCACTTGCATCTTCCTTTACTAACTCGGTTTTCAACTTCACAAGACTACCAGGACTGGTTTTCCTCATAATCTCTGCATAATCCTACAGCCTCTGATACTGTTCCTTAAGATCACTTTCAATAATCTTTTTACATCTTCTCTTTGCCTTATAACATTTGGCAAGTGAAACCTCATGCCCCAAAAATTGTTTGTAATTTTTTTTTGCATTACATTAACATTCCAACTTGGATTGTCTCTTATATCATCAAGGTATTTACTTGTCAAGTAAGCTGAATTCACCAAACTGTTCCTGAACTCTTTTGGGCATTGGTGATCTAACTTAAATGTTTTAATTTGAAAAACATTAAACTCCCTTAGCTTAGAAGCATGAATTCTGAAGCCACAATTATCCTTACATGAAGTTGTCACCTTTTGTGAAGTACTTTTGTTCAATATATAATGAAACTCTCTCCTTATAGCACACTCTTTTAATGCTGACAAATAATTTTTTTTTGTTTGAGAACCTCATCCCTTTGCATAAATTAGGATTCTCCATACCTATCAACTCATCGAAATCTTAATAGTGTTCAACTTGTTCATCATCAAAGCCCTTCAAACTACCTCTTTAATTAGCATCTCATTAAACTCTTTATAATCCTTTTCATTCAAGTCTTGTGCTGCTTTGGAATTGGGTCAGCTGAGTTATTTGTCTGAATGGTTTGACCCGAACTATCATCTGAGTTATTTGTCTGCCTTGTCTGACCCTCACCATCAGCTGCTTGCTTTGTCTACCTTATCTAACCCTGACCATCAGTTGCTTGCTCTGTCTGCCTTATCTAACCCTCACCATCAGCTGCTTGCTCTATCTCCATTGTCTGACCCTCACTATCAGTTGAGTTATTTGTCTATTTTGTTTGACCCTCACCATCTACTACTTGCTCTTTTCCAGTAACTGTGTTTGTGAAAATATCATCATCACTCCCCTCTAAATCATCATACATAATGCTAATCACACTACTACCTGATTCACTTGTGGTAGAATCACCATTTTCACTTAGCTGATAATCACTTCCATCTATGTTATTATCCCATACTTCATAAAAAATATCATGCCTTTTGCCTTTCTCAGTCACCCCTTCAGTTTGATTATCAGTATTAGTTTCCTTGCCATATCTTTTTCCTTGACTTGTTTCTTTTTCCCTATGTTCTCTATTCCCATGATTCTCTTCTCTTTACCCTTATTCTCATCAACATTGGGAGATGAATTCTTGTCTGTATTTTTATCCTCAATCTCACTATCAGTTTCACCTCCATTATCCGTCCTAATTTCATCTTCTTTTGCACTCATACATGCACTGTCGTTTGGAATATAAGGCATATAAATATACATTTAATCTCCTGCCCCATGTGTGTCATGAACCTCATTGTCCAATTTTTTAACAGGAAACCTAACATTAATTGGGTTTAAAATTTCAACAACATAAAGCTTTATATAAGGATACCCTTCATTGTAATCTAACATCAATTTTAGATCTTTATCATCTGTTATCTCTTCTACAGCTTCACTACCACTAATACCCCAGAGTCTATACCATATCCTACATGCATTTTCATAGCCCTGGTTCATTCAATACCATTGCAACTCATGAAAAGATAGAAAATCAAGATCGAAATTATCAAACCGTTGGACTGTCCACCATGTTTGGATTATCAGACCAAGAGCCCTCATGATGTATAACTAAATTATCTGTTTCCATTATCTAAACAAATAATAGGAATAAACAATGGTTAGACACTTACAAAAGTAGTTTGTCAATTGCTAATAAAAAATTCCTTAACCCATAAAACCTAACGGTACCCGCATATGCAAGCCATTTACCCAAACCCGATACCATTCAATATTTCACAAAAGGACAAGTTTTCTATTATTTTTACATACCTTGAGCTTTACGTAATAAAGTGGCTTCTTTAAATTTCTTTTTTAAACTTGCACTTTCACACAAAATATCCCCAAATTTATAGTATTCTTCTATGCAACCCTAAAGCAACGTAATGCATGTTATCTATTTTGGTATTCAATGCAATTTCATTGTTTAATTTCAGGGTGAATTGAAGGGAAGATGGAAATGGTTCAATGAAGAGGGAGTTTGGGAAAGTTAGGGATTTGAATCTTTCAAAGGGGTTTTATTTTATTTTATTTTATTTTATTGTTTTTTTTTCACAGTTTAAAGGAGGTCCACGTCATTGCCATGTCTGCTGACATGTCATTGCCATGTCTGCTTACACATCAGTCTGTCAAACGGCATTACGAGCTTTGGCATATTTTTGCTAACGAAAATATCCACGAGGTAGTATATTGTTAGTGAAAATACCACGGAACCAACTTTGCAAAACTTGTAAGCCACAGGGTAGAAAATTTTACTTTTCTCTTATTTTTTTATGTCATTTTGCAAGCTTATGTTGGTTGTCTACTGGTGCTCAGTTAGTTTATATATGTACTGGTACTATCTTGGACAAAGATTAATGAGTTTTTCAAGCAAAACAAACAAATAAATAAGGAGTTGCTTGCTCTATACATGTGGAGTTTATGGTATTTTCGGAACAAGGTTGTATGGCATGGTTTAAGGCCAACTGTTCAACAAGTTGTTTGTCTTGCTCAGAATATGTGGCAACAATAGTAAGAATCGAAATCCAACCCAGCTACTCCTTAACATGCAGGGATGAATAAAATATGGTAGAGGCCATTAAGTGGATAGGTTAAATGTAATGTAGATGTTGCCATCTTTCATTCATTAAATAAGTTTGGTACTAGTTGAATTTTTTAGGGATGATATAGGTAATTTCATTGCTGCAACAATAATTTCATTTAAAGGTCTTGTTGACCTGGTTGTTGCTGAAGCTGTTGGCGTCCATGAAGTTTTAAGCTGGATAAAGAAACTCAATCTCTGTAGAATTTGTATCGAAACTGATGCTTTGGAGATAATCAAAGCACTTTAGAACTCAACTCATGATGATTTTTTAGTTTTTGAGATGATAATAGATGATTGTAAAGCTCTAATTAAAGAGTTGAATTTTGTTTTCATTGTTCACATTCTCAAGTTTGCGAATTAGGTTACCCACACCCTTGCTTGAGCATCTGGTTCTATGTTAGGCTGTCAGGAGTGGTCTTCTATTGTCTGTTTTGAATTTTGATATTTGAATAAAGTTTCCATATTTTCTAAAAATAAATAGTGGTATTTAATTTTTTTTGCAAAGAAAGACTTACTGTTCATGCACCATCATCCAAGCAATTACTAACTGAATGAGACCAATGACACGCTTTATTAACACACACATCCGACCACAAACTTTAATTGAACCAAATCAAATTGAAATATTTAATTATGTTCTATTAGTCCGTTTATTAATTTTTTATTTTTAAATAATTGTTAATTTTTTATTCATTTAATATTATTTAAAATATATTTCATTAATAATATAACTAGAAATATTTTTTCCATAATATTTTATGATTTATATACAAATTTCTCTCGATTTATATAATAATAAAATTATTGAAATACAGAGATATACTCGGTTGGGTTAAATTTAAATTTTCTTAATGAAAACCAAATCCAATCGAATTTATTTCAGTTGAACCGAACCCGATTTTTTTTTCGGTTACTTCATTTTGAACCCAATCGATACTAACCCTGCTTATATTTCCATATATTCTTCGTGATAAAATACAAATCCTCTCCAAAAGTATAGAAATCTTCTTCAAAAGTGCAACTTGTCGAAGAAAATTTAGGATTGATCGAGTTTTGTTGTTTGATTCTTGCGGGAGAGCGGTTCAATAATCGACGGAAAGATTGACTGTGGTGATGCGTACTGGAAGATTGATTTTAAAATTGGTCTACTAAACCTAATTCAATCGCAATGGGTGAGTCAATTCTTGGAGTGTTCAATGCTTTTGTTGGATTAATCTCCTTTAATTTTTTTATGCTTTTTGTTGGATTGTTCGCATACATGTCGTAATCTTATTGATGTGCTTATGGATTTACAGCTACATTATGTGCACACCATGATAATTATGTTAATGGAATTTTATGGTTCTCATTTTGGTTTGGTGCATATATATATATATATTTAGGTGTTGGAAACTAGTGATTGTATTGTTGCTTGATATTAAAAAAAAAAATGATTTCCTGTTTAGCAGGGAGTCCTAAGCACGGTACTAGTCCAGTATCATCCAAGGGAGATGTCGCTGAAGTTTCTTATCAACAACAGAGAAGGAAGGATGATGAAAGAGAATTGGATAGGGATTCTGGTCGGAATCAGTATGGAAAAGATTCTTATAGACATTCTGATCGATATTCCTCTAGGAATTTAAATGAGTATTCTACTAGGCATGACGAGTACAGCAGACGCGACAAGCGTCTAGATGATGAAGAGAGACGTCGTGAGTCAAGGGTCAGCAGTTATTCTGATCATACAAGAGATGAAAGTGAGCATGGAAGGTCAAGAGATTATCTGCGAACTGATAAATATTCTCGTGAGAAATATGGTAGTTCTAGATATAGAAGCAAGGATAAAGAGAGAGAAGCAGTGTCCATTGATCCACAAAAATTTAGAGACAAGGATGTGTCTCCCAATAAGACTGGATCTGGTGGAAAACATACTTACACGACTTCTGAAGAGAAGGATAGGGATTGGCACAGGCGGGATAGATATGTCCGTGATGAGAAAAGGGATTATCATAGGAGTTTTGGGGACCAGAAAAGTGATCGTGCATACCACTATGAAGAATCTAAGAGTTACCGAAATGACTATTCTGGAAGGGACCATGATGGGCATCGCTATAGAGATTCTTATAAGAATGAGCAAAAGGAACTTAATGATCAGAAGGAACATAAGAAACATAATGACCGGGATACTAACAACAACAGGTACAATAGAGCCCCACAAAAGCAGGATGGAGCTAAATCAGTTCTTGGGGGTGAAAATCAAGAATCTCTAGCAAAAAAGCCTAAGTTGTTTAGTTCTGGCTGGGATGCTAATCACATTAAAAATGGTAATTGTTAGGTTATTTCATATGGTTTATAGCTTTTATGTCATTTTCTTAGGTACTTTACATTGATAAGCTATATAAACTTTAGTAATTCGAAAATACTCTATGAGTGTAGCCAATGAGAGAGAAAAGCAAGCTCAGGAGGTTGATGGTAAAGTCACTGCACAACAGGTCCATGACAGTAATTCAGAAGTTGCTAGTGACCTAAATGCAGCAAAGGTTGCTGCAATGAAAGCTGCTGAATTAGGTACTTCTTATCTTTATCTTCATCTTGTATCAAGCAATTGAGAAATGTCTCTCATGTTCATTCTAAATTACCTTTACTTCTACATGGTCGCTTTTGCGGCTTAATACTAAATGCCTGTTTAGCATTGCAGTTGAGACTGTTTTTCATTTTTTTCATTTTTTTGTTTTTAGTTTTTTGACTGCTTTTTTGAACCTACCATTATGAGCTAGGTTCCCAAAATAAAATGGACCCTAAATGAGAGAGGTTGATTAACTATGTTAAGTTTTATAATAGTGGGAAAACAAGGAATCGAACATATGCTTGTACTTGATGAATTATCTTCAGGAAAATTTAGACTGCAAGTTCACATAGTTCTATGCTAGTTTTGAGTAGCAATTTTTATCTTGTCTGAAAATAATCTAACAAGGTTTTTCCCTACCCTCTTCCATAGTTCTGGATTGCTAGAAGCTGATCTATGCAGGTGGAGAGTCTCCTCCTTTTTTTTTTTTTTTTTTTCTCCTTCTGTATTTTTATTTGTTCTGTTCTCTATATCAAGCTAAATATATGGTGTTGTTTAGCATATAGTTACCTCAAATATTAATATTAGGTTGTTGCAGTTTAGGATTTTGTGGCAATAATTCATATTGCCTGGGATGATATATTTTGTAGTGAGAGTAAGAAGCTTAAGGATATAATTCTTTTATGTGATAGGTTGGGAGCTTTAGTTTACATATGTTTAGTCGCTTGCCAAAACTGAATACATGGAATTCTATTTTAACTTGTCATTAACTCCAATTGTTGGGTGTTTGCCAATAGTGTGTGATGCTAGAAGTTCAAGTATCCGACTCTCCTTTACCCTCAAACTAAGACAAGTATATATACTTAAGTTTTATGGGTCTGGGCATTGATTCATGATAAAGGGGAAATTGGATTAGGGTTAGTGCAGGTCACTTTGAAACTTGCTGATCATTACTGAAGCTTTTGATGGGTTTATGTAGCAAATGATGATCAGGCTGTGCAAGATGACACAAATCTGTGCAAGATGACATGTACATCTTGGAGATGCTACCTGAAAGCCAAAACCTAATTTTCTAAATTTTTTCTTTTAGTTTTTTCTCAGTGATATATGAGAACAAATATGGTAGCAGGAGTGATATAAACTGTTAAAAAAGATATAAACCCATTATTGAAAATTAAAAGATGCTGGGTGAAGAATATCTTGGGATAAGAGATGACAAAATGAAGATTTATCCATTTTTAAAGCTTCATTTTGTATAAAGGACATTAGCAGAGAGAATTTAGATTGATCCAGCGAGGTTTGAGCCCTATCTTTTTCTGCATGCATTGCATTGTAAAGCATAGGACTATTGAATGTCAAACTCTTTATCTCACAGTGTACAAGGACTTGTGGATTTGGGCAGGTTCTACAGCTAACAGCAGGAGGTGACTTTTAGATTATGTGGATAGGTACTGCCTTGCCCCTAGCTGTTAGGCTACTATTTGATATGGGCCATCAATTAATCCTTCAAATGCTGTCGGAAATAAGTTGATGGTCCTATTTCAAATGTCTTAATTACCTTAAAAGCTCAGGCACTTTAACCACATTTTCAAATGTGAGAACTTCTTTGTTTCAAATTGTAGCATGAACTATTTGAATTGTGTCAATTCTAGCATGCGTCGACTATCCTAAACTATCTGGCTGAGAATTACTGCAATTGTTGCTTTTCCTTGACTTGATCATCACATATATCTGAATAGGATATCAATTTACTTAAATTTTGTTAAACGTGAGGTTTTTGTTCTGATAATTGATAGTTGACTCATGTTAGATAAGACACAATTGTAATAATTCACATGCTATAGATGAAAATAATAATAGGTAATGCAACATCTGAAAAATCAGTAAAAATTCATGACATTTAGGCATTTAAGCCATTTCAAATTGTTGTCTAAGGGTTGCAGATGTTCTTGTGAGATGCTGTATCCAAATCTTGAACCCCTTAGAAGTTGTTCTCAATTGAAAGTTCTGTGCATAATGCAGTTAACAGGAACCTTGTGGGAGGGGGTATTATGTCTACTGACCAGAAGAAGAAGCTGCTTTGGGGGAATAAAAAGAGCACAACCTCAGAAGTGGTATGTCTTGTGACTTCTTCTCTTTTACTTTAGCATTGGGACTTTTATGTCACCAGCAATGGTGACTTGTTCTAAATAAATGCTGCAGTTTAACTTTTCTAAATTCTCTTTCCCTTTTCCTTTTTTACAGTCTGCTCGTCGATGGGATACTCAACTCTTTGATGATCATGAAAGACAAGAAAAGTTCAACAAGCTCATGGTAAATCTTGTTTACCTTTCCTTAGTTCTTTCCACTTTCTATATAAATGGTTTTATTGTCAGAATACTGAATCCTGTTATGCCATTGATTGCAAGCCCAGAGGCCAAATGCATACTGTAGATAGCCCAATATAATATACCTTTTTAAGTACAGGAGGCCTGGGTTTCAAACCTCAGTGTATGCCCTCCCCTTTAAGCGTTTTAACATGCACCAGGGGAAGGAGAAAAAGACCCACTATTGCATGTTTGCACTTGAACTGTTCTTAAATTTAGCTCGCTTACTAACACAGTTTTAGAGTCTGAGGTTGCCTTGGTACCTATGGCCAATTGTAGGGTGTGAAGGGCGAAGTGAGTGCAGAGCACAAATCCGATGTAGAGGATTGCAATGGTCGTCTCCAAGCAGAGAAGCAGAAGGAAGTCCAGATGGATTTAGAGAAGCAGTACACTGCTGGGCTTCGACGAAGAGATGGTCGCACTGTTGGATTGGGTCTGTAAGGGTCTGTTTAAGATTAAGTTGCATGTGCACGACAATGTGTTCCAGCATTTTATTGTACTCTTATGTCAGAATTATGATTTTCGTGACCTTGGACTCGCATAATATTAAGGAGAATTTGCTGTTTGTTACTCTACTTTTTTTTCCCCCCCAAATTCGTGTGTGGCTGCGGAGTCTGAAAGCGTTTGGCTTGGGAGTAGCCAATCTTGTTCATTTAAAATTATTACATTGGCTTTAAATTATTCAAGCCATATGCAAATGGTTTATGGTTGCACGCAAAATTTTGAACAGCTATTAAAAAAAATGTAATGCAAGCAAATTAATCAGTGGTATTGTTGACAGATGGGTTGGTCTACCTCAAAAGCGAATACCCAGTGATGAAAGTTTAAGAAGATGAGTCTGAAATCTCTCTCCTTAATGGGCCAGTGGTCCAAATAAAACCTTCTAATGACATTACTAGAGTGGTGCTTTAGTGACACACAGTTGTTTTTTAATAATGGAAAAATGAACCATGTTGTGGAGTTTTTTCTCGCCAACTCTGAAAAAAATTGTTCACATGAATTCTAAAAAGCGAAAAATTGTGGTTAACCAACTGAGGTGGAGGAGGGTGAGGGAAGGTAGTTTTGGAGAGAATTAAAAGGGAAGGAAAGAGTTCTGAAGGGTGGAGCAACATTCAAAAAACAAAGGGAATGGAAAAAAGGAAAAATAGCTTTTCAAAAAAAGGGAGTAGAGAAAAAAAAAAAAGACAGAGGAAACTGAGAAAAAACTAGAAAGGAAATTGATAAGAGAAATTAAGAATAGAAGTGCAAATTGAAGTAAAGAGTGACAAAGCTAAAACAATGGAAAGGTAAAGAGAGCCGAAAAGGTCCTGAATTCGCAAGGGAAACATATTTTTGGATTTATACTATTTAGAGCCTGTTGTTAACATATTGAAAACTTCCGTGGACGAAGATAGAGAGCCAGAATTATATCCTAACATTTTTCCCTTGTTCTTTTCAATATTTTAAAACAAATTACAGCATGGTTTTCAAATAAATGAAAATTTTGTGGTTGGTATTAGGGGTGAGTACGGTTCGGGTAAATCTGGAGATTTAAAATATCCAGAAAAGTATCATATTTCGGGGTTTTTAAAAATAACAACCCCTAGTACCAGTATCTAATATCCGGTACGGTTTGGTATGGGTTTTTAAAATATCCGGCACGGTTTGATACGGTTTTCGGGAATTTATGTAATAAATAAATTTACATTATAAATTTTCAATAATGAACAAATTGACAATATGAAGGCTTTAAAAAAATAAAACAATATAAAAAATTAACTAACATAAATATATATATACCCTTTGTGATACAATTGATTTTTTTTTTTACTGCAATTGTATTCTAGTCTAAAATTATTTGCATGGGTTCACCTGTTGTTAAAGAAGAGAGTAAGCTCAGTTATCTAATATCTACCAAAGTGCCTTTACAGCAAATTACATGGCAAATAAATCACACATGGTAAGATTTCAGAAGAGCTTGCACATACCAGTTGAATTTGGACAAAGACGTGCAAGGAGCTCAAAACGAATATCTCTTTCGCAGTTCATAGTTGTAGTAGTAGTAGCCAATGATCCTTTCCTTGGTTTATAAATAATAATAAAATTAATATAAATATTTTGTTAACAATTTATTTATTATATTTTAAACACTACAAAACTATTAATTTTTATCATATATTATTACACATAATTATATTACTTGATAATACA
>CATIWK010155910.1:0-17030 GCA_949634005.1 Mallotus japonicus
TAAAAATATTATCTTTATCACTTTAATATTTTTATTTCTGTCATATTTATTTATTTATGCATTTATTTCGGTATTTTTTATTTTTATTTTTTGGTATTTTTGCAATTTTTATTGTATTTATGCCTTTTATAGTAAATTTGGCCCTTTTATCATAAAGTTTACATTTTTATGGTAAAAATGCCAAATTTATTATTTTTATTATTTTAATTCTGCCATATTTATTTATTTCTACACTTTATTTATTTTTATTGCATTTTTCCTATTTTTATTGCTTTTTTGCTTTTTATAGTAAATTTGGTATTTTTATTAGATAATCATAATATAGTTGTCCTTGAGAGGAGGGAGAGTACTATTGGCCGTGATTGTTGTTAAAGTTGATATATGTTAAAACTCTACCTTTGTCTCGCTGTTGTTTAAATCCTTTATGTCCCCTATAGTTATTCTTCTGTTGAATTGTACTATTATTACTTTGAGTGGCAGCAGTATAAAATATCGTAAGAGGAGCAACAATCGTGTGAACACTCTCATTAGCCAGGTTAGTTTCTTTATTAAGGAGCAAACTATATAAATCATCGAATGCAATGTCAGTGGGACGATACTCCAGTGAGCATCGCTCCCAAGCCATTGGTGATAACATGAATCAAGTCTTCATTAGAAATTGGACTTCTTAAGGCTTAGAGTTTATCATACATGTTTTTTGCTCGTTGGATGTACTGAGTGATGGGCTCATTGATCTACTTTTACAGTCGATATAAACTTGATTTGATGGTGCGTATTCATATTTTCAAACCAGAGGCATAAGTGCTTTTAAGCCGAGTCTAAGCATCACGCGCATTAGCAGCTCCTACAACTTGAGGAATGTAACTTTCTGTCATGGATCCAAGAATCTAGCTTAATACAAGCTGATCATGTTGGAACCAAGTCTTGTACTCATGATTGGGTTGGTTATTGGAGAGATTTAATGAAGGTGGAGTGTAACTTCAATAATTGTGTATTGTTATATAATAGTTGTCCAACAATGGCATCAGTTATGCCCGTCAAAGAAGAAAATTTGTAGGATTCAATCGAATGGGTAATTGGTGTGCAACATTACGTAGTGTTTGAATATTTGATTAGAAAAAGGCTACTATTGTTACAGCTGTTTCAGTGTTGAAAGTGTTTGATATTGACATGACTGAATTAGGTTATTAAACCACTTAATACTTTGATACCATGAAATAATTTGTATAAACCAGGTTACATTACTTCAGTTGTATATGATGAATTATATACATGTTACGAGAGTTTATGATAGACATAAACTTTACAAGAGTAACAACAAGAATAATAATATGATAAATGTACAACTGAACTTGATTAGGTTTATCCTTGTATGAGTATATCATATAAAGAGAATACACTTGCAATCTTTGTGAGCTAAATTTGAGGCAATTCATATGAAGGATGATGAGTCAATCTCTAACTATTTTACATGATTACTCATAAATGTGAATCAACAAAAGTAAAATTGAGAAAAGATTGAGGATGTTCAAGTCATTGAAAAATTACTTTGATCTCTCATTCCTAAGTTTGATCATATTGTCGTAGCCATTGAAGAATCTAAAGATTTAGAGAACCTTACAATTGAAGAGCTTTGTATATCACTTCAAGTGCATGAGTAACGCATTCAGAAGAATGTTAACTCTATAATGATAGAACAAGCACTTGAGTCCAAAATTAACACTTCATGAATAGAAAAGTGAACAATGAAGAGGCAATGGTCATAGAAGCAGTAGTCGTGGATGTGGTAGAGGTCGTTTATGTACAAAATTTTCTCCATGAAAAAGGAGTTGCAAGAAAAGTTAAAACTTTTAATAATCATCAAACAGCAAAAGAAATTCAATATTACAATTGTCACAAGTATGGACATTATATATCAGAATGTTAAAAGAAATCTGTACAGCAAAAGGATTAAGTGAATTATGTTAAAGCATCAAGAGTTAATGAAGATGAACCTACATTACTTTTGGCACATGAAGAAGTCATCAATTAAAAAAATATGTAGTTTCTTGATTTTGGAGCAATCAATCATATGTGTGGGAGAAAATATTTATTTGTAGATCTTGATGAAAATATTCAAGGGAGTGTTAGCTTGGGTGACTCTTCCAAGCTTCAAGTGGCAGGAAAAGAAAAAATTAAAATTCTTCTAAAAAATAAAAAGCTAGAATATGTGTCAACAAATAAGTTATGGTTTTGAACCAAATTATATTGTGAATGCGGATAGGCATAGAATTTTGAGGGCAATTCCAATATTGCCCCCTGATGGTGTATAGAAAATTCAACCTATCATGAACTGACACGTGGCACATTGATCTTTGACCACTTTGATACATCATTACTTTTCTCTAGCTATGGACATTTAACTTTTCCATTATGACCATACAATGTGTCTCCTCATTGAGTGCCATTAGGGATATTGCACCATTCTGGCTAGACCGACTAAAAACATCCCTCTGCCACACATTAAATGTAGTCGAAATTAGCCTAACACCTGAAAAACCCACTCACAGGCGAGGCACTCCATGCATGTCAGCCTTTTATTGTAGCGATGTGCTCTGCTGCTACCATTAACGGACACCTTACCACCCCTTACCACCTATAAAAAGTGATCCTAAAAGCATTAGTACGATACATTCTATTTCCTTCTTCCTCTTCTTCTTTCTTCTTCTTCGTTTTCTTCTCTTCTTTCTAGGGATAGAGAATAATTTCTCTGAAAACAGAACATTCCTCTTCCTATACTATTCTATTCACACTCATATTCACATTATCTCTTAAAATCCCTTAAGTCTGAAATCACCTCTGATTGAACCATTTTGACTTGGGCGTTAGAGGGGCTTTAAGCATTCCCAAACCCTTAGCTCACTGTTTGTTTATCTTTTTCAGCTCTTGAGCATGAATTGAATTGAAGGATGGCTGAGCTGAAACGAGACATTAAGGGAACTATCACCTCCAATGTTAATTAATATTTATTTTTTAAAAATTTTAATTTTTGAATTTTTTTTTTTTGGATTCTAAAACTTAAGAGCATTTAGGTGAACTCGTCGTGCAATAATTTAAACACCTATAGTTTGTAAATAATTATTTTATTTTTTAATAATGTAATTTGAAAAAAAAAAACTCAGGAACATAATGGTAATTGTTGTGAGTAGCGACGTCACTGTAAACGTCACTATTGTCAGTGACATCGCTACTCGCGACAATAAGCATTCATCTTATATTATAAGCATACAAGTTGGTAACTTATCCAAAACAAATGCGGTTACAAAGCCTCGAGGTCTGGCAGATCATAGCATCACAAAATGGCAAACATCAATCAACAATAAGTTATGTATAAACATACACGCATAACAAATGTTCATGTCTCTCATCAACTAAAATCATGTCTCCATCCATGACCATCAACGGCAGGCAACCTCCAATCTTCACCACCACGAGAATCTGGGCTATACCCAGCAATCCGTCTGGACTGGAGACGCATCCCATTGTGCCTCGGGCTTGGACTCCTTGGGCCCAAGAAAGCAGCTGTTCCTCCACCTGAACTTGAGGAGTCACAACCCGATCCAGCAACTGAACCTTTACGCGTGGATGAGTTCCACTGGGGAACATATGGGCCATGCTGCTGCTGCTGCTGTTGTTGCTTGACTGTGCCCTGATTATTCCGTACCTTTGCCTTGGCTGATTTAGTTGGGGCCATGTAACTAGGGACATCGCTGTTTAGGCTTGGTTGTCTTTGATGCTTTGTTAGGTACGGGGTGGTGTCCAATAGGCCATTGTTGATGTTACTAATTAGGCCCGGTGGAGTGACCACGTCCATCTCTACTGTTTTCTCAGACATGTCATCGGTGGTGGTTGTAGTGGTGGTCAGTGTCATATAAGACGCCTCATTTGGCCCCAATTGGCGTGCATGGTATGGTTGCGATGACATCCATCGCTCCAGCCAATTCCAACCCCATTGCGCCTTCTCCTTTTCGTTCCCGTATAGTCCTATCTCTTTACCATTTGGATCAGATTGCAGGAGTTGTTGATGATGCTGTTGCTGCTGCTGTTAACATTTAACAACACAAAAGCCAATATTATGTAATTATAATTGCAATTGTTACTCAAAAATAACAGAAAATATTGTGACAATTTGGCTAGGAAAATTTTGCTTGAACGTGTAAATTTTAGTATGTATATCAACGAGATATGTTCCTAGCTCGGTAGCATAAAAGGAAAAACCCCAACCACAATATTTGAGTGAAACAACATCCAATGGCACCCAAATAAAAATTACTAATACTTGCAATTTATTGTAAATTTATTCAAACTTTTTAAAACTGAAAAAAAAAAATTTAATTATTAGAAATTTTAGTATAATGTGCATTTTGTTCGAAACTAATATATGTAATATCTACCAATAAACATTGGGATCAATTGATGGGGGTTGTTTCTACTTAAGTAAATTCTCAGGTTCAAGTCCTGGTGTATACAGTTGCATTATATTATTTTGATCAAAATACAAATTATGTTAAAAAGTAGCAAAAAAATTACGAAACTAAAATATTTATGACAATTTCTAAAAGTTGAAAAATTATAAAAAATTGCAAATATTGTAAGTTTTAATACCAACAGGCCATGAAACCAATATATAGATAACGAACCTGATAGGCATAAGCATAAGCAAGAGCTCTCTCTCTTGCCATAACAGCATCATGTTTCCTTGAAGCATCTTCCTTGATTCTTGTTGAACTTTGATGCCTGTTATCCCATCCTTCGGTTCCATAATTCGTCAATGGGCTCTTAGGATTGATCCCTTCATGCACTGAACTCCTTCGTCCTTCTTCTACTTCCCCCTCAACCTTCTTTCGAAGTTTTTCATGAGCTAATTGAACCCTACGAGCCCTCACTCTTGCCTGTACACGTACCAGTGCTTGCATGCACCTCATAGTCATCTGTGCTTGTTTGCGTACATTATGGCCTCTCACCAGCGCTTGCAGCCTCACTAATCCCTTCAATGCACGCAATGCACGCCGCGCCTGTGGAATAGAATATGCATGACAATTTGTAATCAAATAAATACCTATACGTAACATTTTCCATTGTAGATAGCTTCTATATATGTTAATTAAGTCACATTCAAGGAGAACAAACAAGCTAGTTCTGTTTGCCACACATCATATAAGGTCTGTCCTAATACATAGCATATCCAATTAATCTCCTGACGAATATTATCCTCAAATCCATTATTATATTGCCTTAATATGACATAACAATAAGAGCTTAATATATACATGAAAATTTTTTATCTATTATAGATACATAAATGTGTTGCATTTTTACTGATAAAGAATAATTAAAATATTAAAATTATGTGTTGTTTATTCAAAAATGGAATATAATATTTTAAGTATCTGGGCATAATGTCCCTTGGTGTACGTAACATGACTTATATTGCAAGGACTCCTGCCAATCTGGGAATAATTCGATTTATTATTTTTTTTTTTTTGAACAACGAATAATTCGATTAGAGACACCAATATGGTGTTTAATTCCAAATGCAATCATCTGCCTACCTGACAGGTCCTAGCAGAAGTTTGGCATTTTCGAACAAAACAAAAACCATTGAACTCTTTCTTGGTCAATTTATAGCCATACTAATGAAAAATATTAAAGTGCAGTATGTCTTCGTAGATAGAAGGCATTGCCTCCATGGCAGGGCAAATTTAAGTAGTGGGGCACTACTGAAATAGATGCAATCAACAAGTGTACGTATGCATTGTATGCATGTGCAGGTGAGAGGGAGAGAGAGAGAGAGAGAGGGATCAGATAGGTTACAAGATAGCCCCTGTAGTATGATTGTATAAGGGTAGCAGCTCTTTCTTCTTTAGACTGACGTCCATAGCCAGCCAACCGGACAACTTTAGCAGCTGCTTGTGCAGCTGCAACAGCAGCTTCAGCAGCAGCAGCAGTTGCCACTGCGACCGCAATGGCATGATTTCTATCTTCACTCAATGGAGTCGATGCAGCGCTCTCTTCATTATTAGTCAAATCTGGCGAACTCTCTGCAGGAAAATGTTCAAATGACACAACTTCCTGTGCTTCATGTTGCCATTTTTCTGCATTGTCTTTCTGAAATACATATTATAATTCTGTCACTAATTCCGTCAATGTCATTATAAAAAAGTATGTGTGCAGTTGCAAGGATAGAGTCATAAAATCATAGTGAGCACCAAAAATATCCCACAATACCAAGGACTGGTTGAAAGGGGGCTAGGAGAAGCCATTGCCCCCACCAATTTAACATCCTAATAACTATGAACATTTCTTTTGAGACGTAAGTAAATAAATACATTTGTAGCCTTTTTTAGGTTGGCCCTGCCATTTACAGCAATGTAAGAGAAAAGTACATAATGATTAATTAGGTTCACCTTACAATTTTTCTAACAATAATACTATAGCTGGAAGTTGGTTATTAGGCAATGCAATCAAAATTTATATCATTTAATTAAAATGCTTACACTATTGCTATTTAATTTATTTAGAATCTTTTTTACAGTATGTGCGATACACTCTATGGTTGGATGCACAACATATAAATTAAGTGTAAAACACTTGGCTAATAAAAATAAAACATATATATTTATCATTCACATCTAACAGTTGGGTATATTGCACTTAATATAAGTAAGAATTTCCGATTCGAATAATAAAAAATTAATTTAATTTTTAATTATAGTAGACAAAAAAAAATTCTATCTTTTAAGTTAAAAGTAAATTGCTAGTTTAATTAGTATAAATTGCTAAAAAAAAAATAAAGATATTAATGACATATTTTCAATTATCAAGAAATGGTTTGCTCTCTAAAATGATGTATGTAACAAAAATAAAATTAAATACTCCATCCATTCCAAACTAATTGTCACTTTTTTAAATTAAAAAATTCCAAATATTTGTCACTTTTATATATATCCAATACAACACTAATTTTTTCTTTTTTATTTTATCCTTGTGTTAACCTTATCTATATTATTTTTATAATAATAAGTAATAAATTTTGAATATATCTAGAGAAAGGTAATTTAGTCATATTTAACTATTTTTTCCTATAATTAAATTTATTAAATGCTTTTTTAACCCAAGTGAGGAAATTTTTGGAACCAAGGGAGTAAAAGAAAGGGCAGGGAAATTTTTGGCATTAGTATAAATTGCTAGTTTAATTTAAACATAAATTGCTAAAAAACTAAAGATATTAATGACAAGTTTTCAATTATCAATAAATGCTTTGCTCCATAAACATATATAACAAAAATAAAATAAAATAAAAAGAGCAAGGAATTTTTTGGCATGATAGGGATCTAACAAAGCAAAGCACATGTACATGTATGGATCAAGATAAATGATGTGATAGCATCGGTGGCATGATAATAATAGATCATAAGGTAAGGTGTACATGGATGCAGATCCAGTCATGATGATTTGGGGACCATTTATCATATATATATATCAGTGTACACTTTATATTCACGGTCCTAAATAAGGTAAAAGAATAGCTCATTTTAATGTAATCACTTCGCTGTGACAATCTGAATTAAGGGAGGAAGAGAAAAGGATTCACGTGTTGATTGCATTAGAACCTACTAGATATATGCAGTTGTGCACTCGTACAATCTACTTTTCATGTGAAACCCTTTATGTTTATGCATACCTTTTTCTTTCCCTTAAAAATAATAAAAAATAAAAAATAAAATACATTATTGCTAAATCCTTAAATTTAGGTACTTTGAATTTCAAAATAATATATAAATGCCAAAAGATAGAACCAAATCACTTTTAACTAATTTTGGTCATCCTTTTAATTTAATTCTCATAATAAAAATTGTAATAATTTTTATTATATACTTTGAATGTTAAATCACAAATATTTATTTACAATTATTTAACAAAATATTATCTTTAACGATTAAGTACAATATTCTATATAAAATTTCTTAAATTAATAACAAATAAATCCCAATTGTTACAATTAAAAACGCCATCAAAATCTGCAGTGAAAAAAAAAACAAAAACTGCCAGGCAAATGGTGTCACTGCTAAAAAAATTTCTTTTTTTTTAAAAACTGTTGTGAAACCTGTACGTAATAGTGTCAGCGTCTGATTCACTCATGTATACTATTCAGATATAACTTGATCAAGATTGGATTTGCATATTACATGTAAAAAAACAAAAGTCAAACAAGTGGTGGTTACAGAAATCTTGTGCATTGCTTCTTAATAAAGCATTAACCTAATTAATCTCTTTGTTAATAAAACAAAAAAAATAAATTACCTTTTTTTCTGGTAATTCTTTAACAGAAGAAGACCTGAAAACTTTCTTCACAGATGAAAACCAACCACCTCCTTTCTTCCCCATTTCAGGCAAAAGAGATCAGCTTTCACTGAGTTCATCAACAAATGGTCACAGAAAACAAAGTTTCAGGTTTTCAACCATAACATTTAAAGAACAGAGAAATCAAATGGATATGCAAAAGCAGGAAAATGAGTTATTAACTTCAACCCAGCAAAAAGAATAATAAAAAAAATAAACAGAGAAATGGGTGTGTAAAAATGCACAAGAAAGATTATATAGAGACCAAACCTGGTGGATCAGTCTTTGCAGAAAGATGGATCAGTTGTTGGACATGGTTTTCAGTTGCACATGTACTGCAATTCATTTTATTACATTCATCTCATAAGAGAAGAGAATGTTTATAGACAGTGAAGAAAAAGAGGAAAGGGAGAAAGTTCAGTTTCAGTTACAAAGATTTTAAGCTAAAAGAGAGGAAATCAAGAGAGGAAGAAGGAGAGAATAGTGGAGAAGTAACTGCTAACCCCGCGCGTTTGCCGATTGTATTTATCAAAATCACGACCTTCAGTACATATACACACTTGTTTCTTGGGCCCAATAACAACTTGACACGTCTTCCCTCGGCAGAGCCTTTGCTTAACTAGCTACACGGGTTTTATGAAGAGAGTAATGACTTTTGATTTTGCAAAGAGTAACAACTAATTTTTTTTTTTTTTTTATAAAAAGAAAATTAAATTTTAGTTTTGTTTATGGTTCAAGGATGCAGAAAATGTCACCTAAAGAAAAAGGGTACAGAAAAAGTAGGTGTTCAACTGAATTTTTATTTTATTTTATTTAGGTTTGCTTGTTTATAAATGCTAATTAAATTTGTAATTGTTGGGTAAGTGGTCCGTAATAATCAAAAGATCACCTATTCGTACATAGCTGATTTTACATTTCAGCCCATGATGGGGTAGGAATGCATGCAAGCATACAAATAAATACATAATACATCATTATTGAGCCCCATAACTTTTAAGTGTTATTCTATTAAGTCCATGAACTTTTTATTTTGTTTTATTAAGCCCTCATTCTTTTATTTTCATTTTGATTAAAGACAAATTTAACAGAATTAACGGAATTGTTAAACAAATTATATTTGATGCGCATGGGAAAGTGAGTTGATCATTCATTGAGGAGTGAAGAGTGTTATTTTAAGGCTATGGAAGTTTTGGTCAAGCATAATAAGAAGTATATGCCTAAGGAAGTTGTTAATGCTATTGAGAAGGATAAGAAGTTAATTGAGGCTTCTGCTGAAGGAAGTTAAGTAAAAGCTATTAGCAAGTGAATGTATTGATATCACTATTTAGGGATTTAAAATCGTTGATTTCCAAATTTCTCAAGCTTTAAGTGGTTGTAAAACAAACAAACATGGTGATGAGGGGTGACCAAACATCCCAGCTAAGCATGTCATGTGGAGGATTTGAAGGCTACACACTTGATTTCCATGAATTTGAAGGCAGAGTTCCTTACAAGAATAGAGTCTATGGGGAGAATTCCTGCAAAGGAAAAGGAATATTTTGGGTAGGGTTTTGGTAACCCAAAACCCCTCCGACGCTCAAGTCAGTGTTTTGATCAAGACAAAAGAGGCCTAGGAGCCTGAACATTGAATAAAAAGATGAGGAAGATGATGAATAGTTGTGTTTATGTGTGTATGATGTGAATAGTAGTTGTTAAGAGATGAAAGATGGAGAGAAAAGTAAAGTAGGAGAAGAGAGAAGGAAGAGACCTTTATTCAACAGCTGGAGTAATCCTTTTATAGGCTTAGTTGGTGGAGACGAACGGTCGAGATTTATGGAAACATGACAGCCAATATCTTCTGTCTTGGGGTATGGGAGGGGCAGATGTAATGAGTGGATTTCATTTGAAGGTAAACCTGTCAGCTACAGTGACTGATGGGTGGCGGTATTTAATGCTTGTCAGGAGAAGTACAGCTGCCACTGTATTGGTGAGAGGATTTATCCGGAGAAAGGGATCTCACTCCTAGGAATTTGAGCAATTGATGGGAGGCACATCACGTTTCCTGAGTAGGTTTTTCCATGTAGAAATTGGTTTTCCTGAGAGAAATGCTCCATTTGGGTATCAAGATTTGGTGTCCTTAGTAGGAAATTCCCTCTAGTGATATTCAACTTTAACTTGATTCTTGAAGGTTGAAAAGTCAAATGGCCAAAAATGATCTGACGTGGCATATAAGACACAATTCTTCTCCATGTGTCAAGCTTCTATTGGAGGCAGATTTTTGTGTATCATCACATGGCATGACTTGCCACACTTGAAACATTAACAGCAGCTAATTTTCCACATAGGATGTATTTAACGAGCATTAGACCTTATCTAGCAGTAGGATCAATTTTGCTCAATTTTTACAAGTTAAAGGTTGAATTTGGCCCAAAAAATTATAAAGTCCGATGTGTTCATAAGGCAAAAATTCAGGATCCAATTTGGACATTTTCCCTCTTTTATTATTCTTTATTTTTATGGTAAAAAATAAAATTATTTGATTTTCTATTTGTATGGATATACTTATTCTTGCATGGCAGTGTAATGAAAGTCAGTCCTGACAATTTTGATGCTTTATTAATTCAATATTCACAAAAAAATCCATTTTTTTAGCAAAAAATTAAAATTATTTGTTGGTTGTTTGTCTATTGTGTAGAAATTCCAATTAAATTTCGTGGTTACTTTTTCCAAGCATAAATATATACCTCTGTTGTTCAAAAAAAAAATATATATATATATGTATATATACCTCTGGAATTGTCACTTCAAATTAGTGTCCTTGTATCACTGCACAATGATTTCCCTATCTAATGATAAATCCCGATACTTGAATATATTTCTTATTTGCCGCTCCATCTTCGTTCTGGAGGTTCTGCTTTGGAGCTCCACAGCTAGAAATTCTTGATAAAGAAATTTTTGGAATGAATTCAATGGAAATGATTAACTTTGAGGCTAAAAAGTATGGTGTAAAATGGAGCAATCAATTTGATGTTAAATTCCAACTCTAAGCCGACATAAATAATAATCAATATATTTGATAATTTTTAAAGTGTTCAAAAAAATATAGTTTTATGTTTATATTTTCATAATTAATATGAAATCATTGTACGAGGTTTTGAGCTTCTAATCCTTTTTAGTTTATAGATAATTAAGTTATATATATATATATATATATATATATATTTGTTCTCAAAACTCCAATTCTCATATATATATAATAAATTTTCTTTATATTTTAGATTATATATTTAAACTAATTTTAAATATATAATTATGAAATAATTAAAAATTTTAAATTATCTAAAGTAACAATTTTTATATTAAAAATTTTAATTTTAAAATTATTATAACAAAAATCATTTATGAATTTTGCAATTTATCAATAGTAAATTTAATTCTTTTATTATTGTGTTTGTATTTTATTTAATTTTAAGTAAATAATCATTTGTGTTTAATAAATTGGCTAAATTAGAATATTTAATCAATTTTTAAAAGTTGCCAAAATTTTCAAATATTTGAATTTTTTTATACCAATAAAACATTCTAGATTTAGAAAACTAAAAGAGGGTAAATTTAACATGTTATAAGATGGCATGTTCAACATTTTTATTTCAATTTTGACAAAAAATTATTTGTATTAAAATTATCAAACATTTTCTGAATCTGGATATTTTTTGTCAAAATTAAAAAGTTTGGATAAATTATAAAATGTTGTAAATGTTTAGATTTTTTCACACGAATAGCCTTTTTTATTTAAGATAGTTACATGTAATTTTGGGTAGTTACATATGGGTTTCTATTTTTTTAATTTCAATTCAAATAAAAATTATACTAAAATTATAAATAATTAACTAAATTATAATATTTTTGTTAATATTTTAAATATTAAAATAAATTTATAAAAAAATCGCAGACATTATATTTTTTATACGAATAAAACTTTGAAAAATTAATCAACTAAATTGGTAATATATATATATATATATATATGCAAAATGCATGGTACTAACAAGTGGAGAGGCGGAACAGACTGTCCAGAGAGGCTTAATTTAGGCATGCAAAGAAAGAACGATGGTCCCAAGTGAATTTTGTGGTGTTAATTTATTAAAACTGATACAGTAGAAGAGTAGAAGGAAGCACATGTAAGCTAGGCCCTTTTTGATATAAAGGATTGCAACAGTAACATAAATTTGGTGAAAGGTGCTTCTCACCAAACTCAGTTATTCCTCATAAACAAATGGGTAAGGTACACAACTGAGACTTTTCTCCTTCATTTCCATTTACAAATGCTTTTATATGCGTTTTCTTGCTTCAAAGTTTCTTTCAATGCAAGCAAGAAACACTCATATGCCATATCTAACTCATCTAGTCTCTTTTAATTATTTTCACTATCATTACACCCCAACCATTTTGTTTAGCTGATGGTTTTTGAAAGGATTATTTTACAACTCAGCAAGCATCAGATATACTTATGCTGTGCATGCCCTTCTGTCCCTTGTTTTAGGTCTCTGCCATATAGATTTATAATACTAACTAGCTATAGGACCACTGCCGCCATCAATTTTACGTTGATTTTAGGGCCAATTACAAACATATCCTATTTTTGTTACTTTCATCGTATTTGTTCTACCCATTTACACTAAAATAGACTGATTTAGACTAATATAGACTCTCGGTCTCTGTCAAATATTTTCATTAGAATTTTTTCAAAAGAAAATAATAAAATCTCCTTTTCGTAAATGTGCTAACCATAAAAGCATACACGTACGTGTGCGCTCTAAATACAGCCTTCATTTCTATCCATGAGAAGAGTTACTGTGATAAAACAGAACAATTAAATAGTGCACTTGATGTTAGCGAAAAAGTAGTTAAATGGTAAATTTTTTTCAAAAAGCATTTGAAATGTAGGACTAGAATTTTATCGTTGCGATACCTTCTGTTATACAATCTATAGATGTTTACATCATATGATCTCTCTATTAAAAAAAATGCACATGATAACTTCGAACACCAACTTACAAAACTATATAATACTCGTCTTCTCTTCTTTTTCAAGAGCATTCTTTTAAGGGTTTTTTCTTTATTTATTGGAATTTAAGGCTGTCAAAAGAAAACTATAATTAGCATCATATATTTGTTGAGCTACAAGAATGAAATTATAACTTTGAGCTTTTAGGTATTTCCTTTTGATCATTTAACTGAATACAATAGATGATGATGTACTTCAGTACTTCTGCGCACCAATATTTTTGCCCTTTTTCTTTTCAGGTGTGACGTCTTAGTTTTTTTTTTTAAAGCATTGGTGTGACGTCTTAGTAGTTTATATACATATATGATCAAATCATTGGTTGATAATGATGTTATTTTAGACTCATTTTTATTTAACAAAAAATCAAAATGGAATCACTTATGATTTCCCAAGTGCGTATATATGAATACTAGATCAACTGTTGATCACAATAGAAAAATTTTATGGAGATCTCTTTTTTTGTTATGTATTTTAATGCTTTGTTTGTCCTTTTCTTTTCTTTTTAAATTTTTTCTTCCAGGAATAATTGCAGGATAGGTAGTTACACTCTCTTAAAAATAATAGGAAAATTCTTACCCACACCCAACTTATTGCAACCAATGGTTGGATATACAATACAAAAACACGTGTCTTCTTTCCATTGACCAAGTGTAAAACACTTACTATATGCGTCACATATTCAACGATTTGGTGCAATAGGCTGGGTGTAGATAAGAATCTCCCGTAATAATAATTTGGATCAAGTCAATCCATCGTGAGCAACCTAAATCCAAAATCCAACATTCTAATGCTTTTTATTTGTCCCTTTCTTTCTTTTAATATATAGTTGCACTCTTTTTAAAAAAAAATTAAAATTAATTTAAATCAAATCATGAGCAACCTGAATCCAAAATCCAACCGTGTATATATATATATAATTTTTTTTTTTTTTTTGAAACTATGAAGAAGAAGGTAAGAATTAAACTCTTGACTTAATACATGTCTTGAAAGAAGTTATGCCACAAGATTACTAAATTTGGGCATAATTTAAGCAATTAATTTAATATAGTAAATTTGAAAGATGATATAGTTAATTTTGTCAATTTTACCCTAAAATTATGTAACTTATTTTTCCTACTTTACCTCTAACAAACGAGAGGAAATTAATGAATGTTTACATGTGATCCCTCTCAAAATCGCAGAGCCAGAGATGGTTTTCTTTTTGGGAGGAAAACAAGAGTCGAGTGAAAGATAATATAGGTGGTAGCTCTTGAAAATAAGAAAACAATGTCAAATTGTACACCACTTTGACCAAATTATTAAAATTGGGTGGTCCTAAAAATGTGAATTAAGCAACACTATTTGCCTAACCTTTTAAGAGAAGCAAATCATGATTTGCAGTCAACCACCTAAAATAAGAGATCTCAACTACTAAATACAATAACGAGACATAAACATTTCTTTACATTTTATTAAGGTTTGGTGCAACAAATTTATGGTAAAAGAAAAATGTACAACATATCTTATCAAGTTATTAGGGAAACGAAGAGAAAGAAAAGGTTGACAATGATGTTCAATCTTAGATTACCTGTAAATATATTTGGCCTTGGCTGATATTATGTGCAACAGAAAATTTAAGGCACATTTTTAATAGATAGAATTTGACAATACATAAATATATACTTTGTTTAATTTTACTATATATATATGAACAAAATTATTCAATTTTTTATTTTTTTTATTTTAGCCTTATGGATACTGTCCATATACTTTTTTTTGGCACAATTAAATTCAAAATTATTCAAACTTTTATTTATACCCCCATTTAATTAGACATAAATATTTGTTTACTAAAGTCGAAAAAAATATTACCATATCAAATTGATCATCGAGATCAATTAATCCATATATTATGATTTATAACATTTAGTGGTTTGTTATAATATGAATCTTTTTTTTTTTAGTTGAGTCTATTTGATACCATTTGATTTTGGTTTATAAAATAAAAATCTAGTAAAATTGAATTAAACCAACAAGTTAATAATTATTATATATTGTTCGTATGAATGTTAAAAACATAGTATTAAACTATTTCGAATCCAATGCTAAAATCAATATAGAAGAAACTGTTTTGTGCAAATAAACATTTTGAAAAAGGGGTGATTAAGAAAGAAATCATTCTAATAATGAGTAAATTGTATTTTAAATATTTTAAAAGTCACCATACTGATTTTAATATTTTTGAAAATCTTTATGTTGTTATTTAAATTTATAATAACATTTCAAATAATAATAATAATAATAATAATAATAATATTATTATTATTATTATTATTAATACTACTACTACTACTATTACTATCACTATCACTGTTACTATGTTACAAAAATTGTGAGTATACTAAATAAAATTTTGGTTATTTTTAGTAGTATTGACAAAATTTATTGTTATTAATTTCTTTAAGCATAATTTATATATTACTTTTTGTCAAATTGATTGAAACGATTATCTAAATGCAATTCATAAATCTTTAATATTTCACTAAATTAGAGACTGAAGATAATATTTATTTCAAGCAAATTATATTCGCCAAAGAAGGCCATATTTTTTGTAAAATAGTAAATATCATGTACAAGTTATTGTTAGAAAGCAAATAAAATTTAATTAAAATGAAATTGTAATATCTAAAATAAATGATAGATTTGTGGTGTTTAAGAGAATTAATCAATCTTATTTATTGAATATCAAGGATATGATTCGTTTTCGCATTCCAAAGGGTTACCCTCATATTATTCCTCGACTTCAATTGCAGGCAGAATTAGTGGTCAATTTTGAGAGCCGCTATGGACTAATATAACATTTTTGCATTAACGAATGCGAAAGTTAACAAATTTTTTTTTTTTAAGGTTGGGAAACTTACTTTAACAATAATATTCAAAGCAGGAAACATAAAATAATTGGCATCATTTCTTACCAAGTTTTGTCGACATAGCATTATAAAATTTTCATGGCAAATTCAGATGGAAACATTTGTCACTTTAACACTTTTGTTTTTGACGATGGAATTACGTAAACATGAATTCATTGTTTTGGTTCACATAAAAAGGCATTCCCTCTTTTAGTTCACATAAAAAAAGCCATTGCCTATTTTATTCATATAGAAAAAAAAAAATTTTACATCTGAACGTTTGAACATAATTTCATTTACATGTCTATTGCACCTTCACCTTTGTGCAATTAAAATTTTGAAATTTCATAAAACATGTACAGATATATCAAAACTAATGTCAAGTGAAATTTATTAGCACTACAAAAATACAAATGATTAAATTACATTTTTAAGTTTACATTGTGTATCTCAAAAATCACATCCCAATTTTTTAAGGCTGCAGAGGCAACTGCAAAAGATAAACAATATAATATTGTACTATTTAATATTTTAAATCTGTAAAAATTATAAAAAAAAAATTTGTAACTAAAAATATACAAATTATTAAATTATATTTTCATCTAATCAATCAAACCCTATACATTTAAAACTAACCGTTCGTAGTGACGTCTAAGTTGGCATTCCGTATCTTAGAATTCACATTTCCATTTTTAAACGCTATAGAGGCAACT